>PVIU01026367.1:0-22839 GCA_004026605.1 Ondatra zibethicus | reverse complement strand
AGCACCTGGATTTCTAACACAGTACTGTGCTCAGTAGATGAAGAGAGGAATCTAGAAGTGTTTCCCCAATTGAAAACATTTAGGAATCATTTTCAGTTAGTGCGACTTGAATCCCACTTCCAGTCACAGGACAGTTAAATCTCAGCTGCAGAAATGGTACTGAAAGATTGGGATGAGAATATTATGCATTAGTGACATCTTGAGTTTATCATAGACCCAAGATGATGAAAGTCTTACACCTCTCAAAGGCATAGGCCCTTTCAGAGTAAGAGAAAGGCACTCTGAGGGAGAGCACTCTGAGGAGGAGCAAGGGAGACTGCATGCAAACAATTCTTGCCCACAGCAATCAGACTGCTACAATTCTGCAACATCCAGTCTCTGTACAAAGCCCCCTGAGCAGGGTCCAGGCACTGCCTCTACTCCTGGGAGAAGTCCACAGTGACCCCACTGGCTGTCAACAAACCACAAAATAAAAAACAACAGTTTGAACAGTTTTTTCAGTGCACACCTTTAATCTTGGCACTAGGGAGACAGAGGAGGGTGGAACTCTGTGTTTTCCAGGCCAGCTTGGTCTACTTGGTGAGTTTGGGCCAGAGCAACACAATGAATTCAGGACTCAAACACAGCAAACACAGGAAACAAAAAACAACAGCTTCATCATGTGTTTATGGACAGAGTGCTTTTCTTTGACCAAGAAGACAAATGACTTCTCTAGACATTTTTTCTGATATAGATGAGTTATTGTAATTATTCGAAAGATGCTTTCTTTATTATGTTATACTATAATATTTTTCATTGGTTTTTCTTTTTTTCCTTCTGATACAGGTTTAATCTGTGTAGATTCGGCTCTCCTTAAACTTCCTCAGTGGACCAGAGTGGGAAGGAATTCTCAGCTCCATCTGCCTGTCTCCCAAATGCTGGGATTAAATGGTTGTGCCACCACCACCACCACGTGGTTTATAACACCTTTTCTAGTTGTGGAAATAGTGTGGTCTAATTACATAAAATAGCATGCTGTCCTTTCCCAGCTCTAAGTTGCGCATTAAGAACTCAGTAGAAAAATACACATTTCTATTTTTGAGACAGGGTCTCACCATGATACTCTGGCTGTCCTAGAACTCATTAGGTAGACCAGGCTGGCCTCAAACTCACTAAGAACCACCTGCTTCTGCCTCCCCAGCGGTGGGATTAATGGTGTATGCCACCAAATCTTTCAAAGATTCTTTTAAAAATGATCTATTTACATGACAGTGTCAGAAGAAAATTTAATAACGGACAAAATATTTTCTTTTAAATGTTAATGTTTTCAACCATACCCATGGAACTCACAAAACAATATAATTTCGGATTAAATTACTTATCCTGGCGTTCATTTCATAACAAATATATAAAAGGTCTCTGGGAGTCAAAATCCCTGGTTCTATGTGCCATTCTCTTTAATAGCTAAGAGGTTTAGCAAGAAAGTTGGCGTGGAGGAATGTAAATTTGAAGAGTTTTTTCTTTCTTTCCAACACACAAAGAGAACCAACCGTCTTTGCAAACAAAACACATAAATTCAAATATTCTAGTAGGTCATTTTTATGAGATTATTTTGGCACTCAGATCAATGAAAAAAATCAGGATCGTTCGAGTTTATGTGTAAAATTTACTGACGACGGTAAGACATTCACAGCCGACTTTCAGAGTCTTATGAGCAACAGAGAAACTGCTTGCATCCCTGGTCCCTTCCCTCCTAGGTCCCAGCCCCGCGGCTCCTCTGAACCTCCTGGGAGGTTCCAGGGTCGCCGCGCTGCTGTACGGTGACTTTCCCAGGCCGCCCTGTGCAGCGACTGAGCCTCCGGAGATTTCAGATCCTGAAATACCTGCCTGGGTCTCCCTCACTCAGTTCCGGACCACGCAGCTTCCCACGGTGCAAGGCCCAGAGCACCAACAGGGAAGCAGCACTAGGCACTTCCGGCTTTGGCTCCTCAGTCCACTTCCGGGTCCTCTTTCTCACTAGTTTCCCAGCTTCTGTTTATGTCACTCCGCTAACTCCTCCCAGTTGTTCATCATTTCACCTCTACTCACCTAAATAAACTGTAGCACCCTCCCAACTGCTGTTTCTATTAGAGTGTCTACGCCCCATTGAAACGTCCCGCCCACTCCGTCTCAGGCTGCCTTCCACACAGCTCCAGCTGTCAGGCTGCCCCGGACCCGCTCTGCACAGCCTCCCCACATGCTTCCATGCTTGCTGCCAGAACTGGATCTAGGAAGACGTTGCACTCAGGTACCTGACCCCTGTAGTGAGTTCTGAGACCTTCAGTTAAAAGACAGGCAGCCTAACCTCGGCTTGAGTACCAGCCTCCAGGACTGAGCTCATTCTGTGCTCTCACCACTAGATAATGGTTTTGTGATTTTGGTAATTCAGAAACGCGTTAGGCTTCTGTGACTCACACTAAAGGTGCTTTTTAGATAAAATACAGAATTTTTTAAAAATACAATGGTGAATGCAGAGAATATTGCGGTCTCTGATGCAGAATAAAAGAAAGTATTTGGTACCAGCCCTACAAATGTCAGTGGCTCTGGGAAAACTAAGGAAGAGAAGAAGGAAAAGAGGAGGAAGGGCTAAGACATGCCATTCTCCAGAGTCCATACAACTGTTGTAATCAGTAACCAACAGCAACTCTATTTACCTGCATTGTCCTCACACTAGGACACCATCAGTCTCGGAAAGGGAAAGGCTCACAGGACCAACTCTTTACCTCTTAAATGTTGGCTCTGGGTGGACTGTAGGAAAAGATTCACTGCCTTTAGCTGTCTGTACTCCTCTGCTGAACCCACCAGGCTCCAACACAGCTCCAAACCCACAGTCCACAGTCTCACAGAAGTCCCTGGTTAATCACAGTTGGTCCCAAGCAAAATGAATAGAGAGAAACATAATAGGGAAATTTGTTGGAATTGTAAACCAGGATAGTAAAGAGGTAGGAGTGTGAATGGGCAGTGTTTGAGGGGTGCACGCAAACACAAACAGAATGCAGAATGTGAGCATATACATACATTGGTGTGTGAGTATAAAAAAACTAATAATAGTTTTTTTTTTTTTTTTTACAGCAGTGTTTCTCTGTGTAACCCTGGCGGTACTGGAACTAGCTTCTTTCTTTCCTTTTTTTTTTCTTTCTTTCTTTCTTCCTTTTTCTTTTTTTTAACTTCTGTTTACCTTATTTATTTCACATTGTTTAAATTTGGTATGTTATAGTTTTTTATTTCAATTAGAGTTTCCAATTTAGTGTAACAGAAGTCTTTAAATTCAATAAACAAGAGATCCAGTTGATCACACATTTCTGTCGAGTAGACTGTGCAGTTACCTTGGGTAATTGTCAAGACATGATAACAGAACAGGTCATAGTGACACACACCTTTAATCCCAGAACTCAGGAGGCAGAGGCACATAGATCTATGTGAGTTTAAGGCAAGCCTGGTCTACAGAATGAGTTCCAGGTCAGCAAAGACAACACAGCAGAACCATGGCTCCAAAAACCACAAAAGAGAAAAGCCTGATAAAGAAAAGTTATGCAAAGTTTGGCAAGGTCAAGCAACGTATTTAACCAGCACTCAGGAGGCATGAGCAAAGGGAACTTGAGTTCAAGGCCAGCCAGATCTACATATTGAATCTCAGATGGCTATAAATAGAGACCTTGTTTCAAAATAATTAAATTGATCTCTGAGGAATAATTTTCATGATACCAGAAGCACCATAAAAGCTTCCAAAGGAGGGAGTCGACAAACAGTCTTAGACAACTATGATGCCTATTGTGGAGGCCCAAAAATGTGAGCCTATCTCCACCTTGTCTGAAGGTGAGAGAGTTTTAGCTTGTTCAAAGTTTTTGGAAACAAGTGTGGCTACATACCCTGACATAGGGTGTAGTTACTTGATCTTTTTGACATTCAGATGGCCCATATAGGTAGATCCACTCCACCCTGACCAATGGTCAGGAAATTCAAGCATACTTCTGCTCCTTCTTTTGAAATAGGAGGTTTGACCTTGGGAATGGTTGTTTTCAGGATACTTGGTCTAGGGTGGGTTCAGTGCTTAAACAACAGAATGCTAATGACTTGATGCCTCAATTTATTGAAGCAAGTGACTGTTCTAGTTGTCCTTGGTATCATGTTAAAGCTGTCTTTTGTCTTCTTCCCTCTGCTGTTTTGAGGTATGAAAGAGTATGGAAAATTAAATGCAGAGAGAGTTCAGTATTCACTGGAACTGTTTCCTAGTACTACCTTGTGTTTTTTGTTTTATTTTCATCCATGTCTTCTTGCCCTTTACTAATTCTTCTAATCCCCATGCCCCTACCCTGGTAAGTGGTATTTTTGTTGAAGCTAGTCTCTGACAGTCTATGAACCACATCAACTCTCATCCTGGCACAACAGCCCTAAGGATGTACTAGTGGCAAGCATACCTTGGTCAAAACGTCTCTTTCATTGGACTTAAGACCCTCTTAACAAAATTTCACCATGAGTGTTACTGGAAATCCAGCTTCCTACTGGTGCTGGTGAAGACATGAATCTTGGAAGATAACGACCACCATTTTACTAAACTATCATAATTCCTAACAAATAACTAAGCATTTTCCTTGTACTCACAAGTAAGCTTAATCTTTGCCCCTCATCAAAGAAACATCTATTTTCAACAGAGACCACTGCAAAAATTAACAAATCATCAAAATGCAGAGCCCAGGCCAACTGGATACATCTGTAAAACACTCCTTCCTGTATCTAAGGCTCAATAATCATGTTTGAAAAAGGGCTATAAAGATTAAAGAGGCAGAAGATCAGGAAGTTTGTTGTGAGATTGTATCTTCTAGTGTATTAGTCAGAGTTCTTCAGAGTAACAGCACTTATAAAATGAATATACACACATATATTATATGTGTAAATATGTAACTATACATACATACACATACAAACACATATGTATATATTAAATGGAGATTTATTGGATGATTTACAGGATGCTATCCAGGTCATCCAACAATGGGTGACTGTAGCAGAAATTCCCAAAATACAGTTGTTGCTTAGACTACAAGGCTGGATATATTGGCTGGTGTAGGGCCTGGGTCTACCCCTGCTCCTGGGGTTCATCTTGAGGACAGTTTCTGGTAAGCCAGCTAAAACATTCTGTTTGTTCATGCTCCCTCTGCCCCGCCTGGTGATTAGCTGTAGCATTGTTTACTCCATCTTGGGTGTGGCAGTTTCCCACCTCCCTAGAGGGGAATTCCTTGTGCAGCAGCTAGGTATTTAAGAATTTCCCCAAGGTTGAATAAATGGCATTTGGCTGATCTCCTTTCAAATGACCCAGGTCTCTTGTGTGTTCTTTCAATCTCCAGACCCTTGCCCCGCTCGCGTATGGTACAGTGGCGGGCGAACTGTACCAAGAGGGTAACACAGATGCAGGTGTTACAGGCCGGTCTTCACTATATGCTGGAATCCCTAAGAAAGATGTTCCAATGCCAGTGAAGGAATGGCTGTGCTAGCAAGAAAATGAGACAACAAACAGGCAATGAACAAAATGATTCCTATTTTCCTGTCACAAAAGGTGTGGTCTAGATTAAAGGTTTATGTTCCAACCTCTCATTCCTATCAAAGGTGTGCATCCTTCAGCCTCAAGTTTGGATTAATGGCATTTGTCTTCCTGTCTCAAAGTTCCAGACTATAAGAGGATTCAGTCACTTCAGAACAAGCAAAAATTATCTTACAGGTCTTTCCTCCATTCCTGGATTGTAGGTCATTCCAGAGGTAAACCAGCTGACAACCAAGAATAACCATCACACCTAGCAATGCCAGAAGCTTTGTCTATAAATCTTATCAACACACACTCCCAAACATGTGTTGGATAAAGACAAGAATAATGGGCATGCCAAAGAGGATGGGGGAAATTCCCACAAGACTTCAACCCTACACAAAGAACTGCAGGCAACTGGAGGATGCTGGGAGCAGGAGAGTCTCCCCCAGGGAAGGACACACATACTGCTTATTCAAAACCAAATAGTTAGCGTTGAAAATATGCATATAACCAACATATGTATTCAATGTTATTTATAAACATATATGTATACATATAGACACATATGTATGTAATAACACTTAATGAAAAAGATGCCATGAATTTGAAACTTAGCAGGGAGAGTATATGGGAGGATTTATCTATAGAAAAGTTTTGGAGGCCCAAAAATGTGAACCTATTCCACCTTGTCTGAAGGTCAAAGAGTTTGAAGTTGCTCAAAGTTGTTGACAACAGCTGCGGCTACCCACCCTGACCTAGGGCGTGGTTACTTGGTGTTTTGGACATTAACATGGCCCATAGAAGTATATTCTCTCCACCCTGACTAAAGGTCAAAGAGTTGGAGCTTACTTTTGTTCCTTCAAGGTTATTGTCTGTTTCTTCCTGAGGTAGAAACAAGAGGTCCCACCTTGATTTAGATAAGAGTTCTGTTCTCTTTAGATTATTGTTAACAGGTGTGGTTAATATCCAGACCGGTTATTTTAGGTTTTGAGAAGTAGATCTGTTTCTACCTCAAACAAAAGTCTAAGTATTCAACTAAGTTTCTACTATGTTAGGGAGATAACTATGGATTCCATCCAGGGAGTGGTTTGCCTACAGAATGTTTTGGTCTAGGGCATGAGGGTTACTTGTCTTGTTCTGGCAACAGAATGTTTAAATAAGAATGTAATCTGCCCTGGGCTGTGGTGGCACAAGCACGCCTTTAATCCCAGCACTCAGGAGGCAGAGGCAGGAGGATCTCTGAGTTTGAGGACAGCCTGGTCTATAAGCTAGTTCCAGAACACAAAGCTCTAGAGAAACCTTGTCTTGAAAACCAAGAAAGAAAGAAAGGAAGGAAGGAAGGAAGGGAAAAGAAAGTATGTAGCCCGCAATTCAACTGGTCTGTTCATTTCCTTGTATCATGTTAATGCAGTTTTTATCTTACTCCTGCCTTTTGGGGTAAGGGCAAATGGAAATTAAATGGTGGTGGATTTCATTATTCATTGGAACTCCCTCCTGAGACTATCCTATGCCTCCGTTATTTTCACTCATGTCATTGTTCTCTTTACTTACTTTTCTAATCCCCATGCCCCTACCCTGGTAAGTGGTATCCTTGTCGTAGCTAGTTTCTGACAGAAAGGAATATTAACAATATAATAAATTCAAGATTAATAAAGTAAAAAACAAAACAGAAAGCAAATGAACACAACAAAAAACCCAAACTAAAACCAAGTGCTGTAGGAAGTCTTACAGCTTGTGTTTACCCACCTACTGGGGCATGACCTCTTATATTACATATGCTGATGCAGAGTCTGCATCTGCCCCTTCTTTTCTGGCCTCTCTCTGTTCCAGTTGCAGATTTTGGTTTCTGTTGTCTGCTCCAGCAGAGGATTCTGATTTGTGAGTTTACCCATAATAAATAACCATCTATTTCTCAATTCTGAGCTAGTGTGGGATTTCTTTTAAGTGACCATCTTCAACCAAGAGGAACAAAAAAATATTTTATACCTATCAAGGAAATGTAGACTAGGACTCCTTTAATCTTACATGCTGCCCTAGATTCAACGTCAATCATCAGGAATGGAAATGATAATAATTTTGGTATAACTGTGGGGAAAGGAGTTCATACACTGCTGTGGGAGTGAGAACTAGAGAATCACTTTTTGAAATTAGTTCAATGTCTACCCCAACAATAAATGAATAAATGAAAAGAACTATATTGTGGCACAAAGCACTGATGTGTGGAAACAATGACCACATCTTTTTATTACAGATAAGGAACCAATGACAAATCAAACTTGGGAATCAACAAAGTCTAACTTGGTGAACTTAAGAGTTTTATGCTTGCTCCTCTCTCTCTCTCTCTCTCTCTCTCTCTCTCTCTCTCTCTCTCTCTCTGTTTTTTTGAGACAGGGTTTCTCTTTGTAAAAGCCCTTACTGTACTGGAATTAGATCTTGAAGACCAAACTGGTCTCAAACTCACAGAGATACGCCTGCCTCTGCCTCCCCAGTGCTGGGATTAAAGGTGTGCACCACCACTGCCTGTTTTCTTTTAGGCATTTCTTATCTGCATTTATGTCTGTGTGCCATGTGTGTTCCTAGCACTAGCAGACCCAGAAGAGGGCTTTGGATGCCCTAGAATTGTGGTTATAGATTGAGTGCCCATGTGAGGGTTCTGGGAATTCAAAGTGAGTCTTTTGAAAGAGCAGACAGTGCTCTTAACCACTGAGTCATCTCTAAAGTCAAGAGCACCAGTGAGTTTTATTGAGGTGACTTACAAGATTGTGGGTGAATAGTTACTTATAGAAGCACAATGCACTTAATGACTGCTGCATCATCCTGTGAGGGTAATGGCTAATGAAGTTGGAAACCTGGAGATTATTGAGGCACCTCAAGGGAGGTTGGAAGTGTCTTTGAATCTACTCACTGCCTGGTTCAGGCAGCTTGTCTTGTCAGGTCCAGGGATCTTAACTGGTGTCTGCCTGATGGCTGGTCTGAGTATCATCTGAGCAGCACAGCTTGTCTGACAATGTCGGCAAACTTTACTGATTATATATGCTTGAGGAAGGAGGGCACTAATGAATCTTGCTCATTTCTGTGACTTCCTGAAGGTATTAAGTTTTCTATTTCTGAGCTTTGGAAGCTTCTCTACTGTAATGAATGTATCGCCTCCCATAGAGCATCCTGCTTCTTTACCTTTCTTAATATCCCGTGTTTTAAAGAGTTTTGTCCAAGATGGAGGGATTTAATTTCTGAGGAAGCTGATACACAATAACCACTCCTGAGATGATCTGCAAATACTGGCCATCTTATCAATGAGTATTTGTTTATCATGTTCATTGGTGTTTTAGTGATAGTATCTAGGATATGGAATCACCCCAGATGTCCATAAACTGATCATGGGTAAATGAAAATGTGATAGACATGTACAAAGGTATAAATACTTAAGACATTACTTAGCTATCAATAAAAATGAGTGTAAAATCATAATGTAAATGTAGGTAACTGGAAAATAAGATGAGAGCTGTTATTTAGTCCCCAAAGGTCAAACACGAAATGTTCTCTGTCAGATGAGAGTTGTAGTTTCAAACTTTTTATTTTGTGTGATAATATAAAACTACATGCAAAATCTAGGAAGCTAGAGATGGACCATTACTGGGGAGATGAAGGAAGAGAGGGTGGATAGTAGAATAGAGGTAATATGAAATTAGAGAGTGGGAATCCTGGGGGCAGGATGGGTTCAAATATGTAGTGGAGAAGGAGCTGATGAAAGGTCAATTCAGCCAGGCTATGGTGGTGCAGGCCTTTAATCTCAGCACTCATGAGACAGAGGCAGGCAGATTTCTGTGTGTTCGAGGCCAGCCTGGTCTACAGAGCTAGTTCCAGGACTGGCTCCATAGCTGAGAGTTCTGTCTCAAAAACACCCCCCAAAAAAAAGAAATAAAAAGAAAAAGATCAACTAAAGTAAAATGTCAATGAAGAAAGTTACATGGGGACCTATAAATTTGAAACCCAAGTAAAAAATATAATGAGTGGATAGTAGAACACATGTGAAATAAATGAAAAGGGCATCGGATAATATGTGCTAAATGTTTGACTTGGAATGGGACAGGAATAAAGAAGAGTAGGAGAGTTAATGAATAGGAAAAATGTATGAAGAAACCTCATGAAATCTCACTGTCTTACAGGTTAATAGTAAATAATGATTTTAAAACTCTGAACAGAAGTTTCCATATGTGTGAATAATGCTGCTCCCAACACTAAGGCCAGTAAATGAAATTCTTTATACCAGGTACTGGTTATCTGCCTAGGAATTACTGGTCAGGGAGGCCTGAGAGGCATCCAAAACAAAGCAGGTGCCAGTGCTCTTGATTTGTCACCATAAGTACATGGTGTTGCTCAAATCACCAAACACTTTGGTTTCAAGAGAGAGAGAGAGAGAGAGAGAGAGAGAGTAATCTTGGCCTTACCAGATATTTCTCCCAATCGACTCCCTTTCACAGGACTGTAAAGTCCTATGAAGGCTGCTGGGAAAGAAAGGATATTAATAGTCTTACTTAGCCATGGATCCTGCATCTTACCATACCAACCTGCTGGGCAAAATATGTATACTGCTACAACACTGACATAACTGCTTATTGGCATAACCAACCTCTCTTTTGATTATATTTGTATCATGCTCCATAAAGAGGAATTCATGTTATGGTCACAAACCAAGAATTCAGAGTTATAGGTCTGTAAATGCAAGTTTCTGTCCAGCCAGGTCCTGCAGCCATTCAGTCCCAAAGAAACACACAGAGGCTTATTACATTAATTAAAAATTGTTTGGCCTGTTAGCTCAGGATTATTATTAACTAGCTCTTACAACTTTCATTAATCCTTAAATCTTATCTACTTTTAGCCATGTGGCTTGATACCTTTTCTCAGTAAGGCATTCTCATCTTGGTTCCTCTGTGTCTGACTGGTGATTGTGCTTCTGCTTTTCATCTTCCCAGAATTCTCCTAGTCTGCTTCCCCCACCTATACTGCCGGGCTACTGGCCAATCAGCATTTTATTAAACCAATATGAGTGACAAATCTTTAAAGTATACAAGAGCATCATCCCACAGTATTTTCCCCTTTTTCCTTTTCAAAACCAAAACCCTGAATCTAATCTCCTCTGTTTAGCTTTTTTTCCTGACCATCATGCATAACAAGTTGTAACCAACACTCAAAAATAAGACAAACATCCATAATCCATTTTTTGGGAATGTGGGTGTTGTCTTCTTGGCAAATTCCTACTGCTTAGGGGCACTAGTAATCTCATGAGGCCCAAATAAAATTTAATATTATGGTCAAGTCCTGACTGGAGTATTCTGTGAGGCTTGATCATCTTAGCCAGCAGTCTTGAGGCTGTTCTGGGTGCAGAACTCAGAAGAAACTGCCAACAGAGCTGCTCTGAAATGTTAGATCATCTGGGCCATCCTTTCCCATTGGAGATTTTTAGGGGTTCTTTCTTGGTCAAAGATTTTTTTCTTAACCATGAATGAATTCACAGCTTCCCATTTCCTTTGGAAACAAAAGCAAAATCTCTTCTCCAAAGTTGTTGTAGGAGTTCCTTACGTTTGTGTGTTGCTTTCATTGGTTAATGAATAAAGAAACTGCCTTGGCCTAGATGATAGGGCAGAACTTAGGTAGGCAGAGAAAATAGAACTAAATGCTGGGAAGAAGGACAGAGTGAGAGAAGCCATGGATCCTCTGCCTGAGATGGACACCAGTTAGAATCTCCAGTAAGCCACAGCCACGTGCAATACACAAATTAATGGAGATGGGTTAAACTAAAATGTAAGAGTTAGCCAATAAGAAGTTAGAGCTAATGGCCAAGCAGTGTTTTAATTAATACAGTTTCTGTGTGGTTATTTTGGGTGTAAGCTAGCCGGGTGGCCAGGACAAACAAGCAGCCCTCTCATTGCAACACAAAGTAACCTACATTTTGATTTAAATTTTAGAGTCAAGGCATTTTCAAAATATATAGGTTGGCTTAATCCAGCAGCATTTATACTCAAATGTCTTTTATAAGCTGTTGCTCCTTCCTCAGCAGCCAAATAATTCGAAGATAACACAATATCATACAATATGAAGATTCTCTGTGTATTTTCCATGTTTTTGTGGCTTCTTATTTTTACTCTATTCAAAAATATTTTGGTTATTTTGAGACAAGGTTTATCTGTGTATCTCTGGCTATCCTGGATCTCACTCTATAAACCAGGCAGACATCAAACTCACAGAGACTCGCCTGCCTCTGCTTCTGAAGTGCTGGGATTAAAGGCCTGTGCCACCATTTCTGGCTACTCTATTTCTTTTGTAAAGGGCTTTCTCTACCCTTTTCCTTTTCTCCCCCAAGCCTATGAATTTCTTTGTTGTTGGTTTGGTTTTGTGAGATGGGGGTTCTCTGTATAGCCCTGGCTACCTTGGAATTTGCACTGTGGACCAGGCTGATCTCACTTCTGCCTGCACAGAGCTGAGACGAATGGCAGACGTCACCAAGCTCAGAGCCCTTGAGGATCTCTAAGCTGTTTGTGATATGTACTTCTTGTCAGTCACAGCGCATCTCTTTACAGTTTCTCACTTTCTTGGTGTTTGTAAGGCTTGAGCTTAGTGTAAAGGTTACTGAAAGTGAACAAAAGATGAGACTGTATTAAGGCATTGTCTCTCAGGTTGAATTTCCTTTTACGTTGCCATCTTAGGCACTAGGTAAAGGATTTCTGAAATTCAATTTATTTGGTGGGTGTAATTTTCAATGAACAGAAGACATGGGGATTATATATTATACCTTCATATTTTCTCAGAATTATGAGTTTTGTGATGTACAGTACAATTAGAGGTCCTTGTCACTTTCTTTGTTTTTCAAGAGAATGTTATTCTGTAGCCTTGGAGCCTGTCCTGGAACTAGCTCTTGTAGACCAGGTTGACTTTGAACTCACAGATATCTGCCTGCCTCTGCCTCCCAAGTTCTGGGATTAAAGTAGTGCACCACTACCACCCGCCTCACATTTTTTATGTTACTACATTATTCCTTATTATGATTTATTTCACTTTATTTTTTTCAAGACAGTGACTATGCACTCCTGACAGCACTAGACTCATTATGTAGACCAGAATGGCTTTAGACTCAGAGATCTTGCTTTTGCCTCCTGAGTGCTGGGATTAAAAGCATGCACCACAAGTCTGTTTTTTTTATGAATTCTTGAATGAAGACCTACTTTTGAGAAAATATTTCACTATGTAACAGCTTTGGCTGTCCTGGAACTAGCAGTGTACACTAGGCTGGCCTAAAACTCAGGTATGCCTTTGCCTCCTGAAAGCCAGAATTAAAGGTGTGTGCCACGATTGCCCAGCTAAGATAAATGACTTTATTAGAGCATTTCCCAGGTGCAGAGGTCAAGGTTTAGTGGTTAAGAGCACTAATTGCCCTTCCAGCTGTAGTGACATTTCATTTGTATTTTATAAATAAAACTTTCCCGAGGATCAGAAAAGTAAAACAGCCACACTGGCCAGCCTTATAGACCAGGCAGCAATAACACACAACTTCAATCCCAATAGCCACACTAGCTTGCCATAAAATCCAGGTGGTAGTGGTGCATGTCTTTAATCCCAGAAATAGGATTATAAAATGAAAGGAGAAAGCTCATAGTCACATTCTCATTTTGATATTCCTGGAGGCAGAATAGCCATTTTGGACTGAGGTAGAGGTAAGAGCCAGTGGCTGGCTGCTTTGTTTTTAAGAACTTCAGGTTAAACCCTAATATCAGTCTCTGAGCTTTTATCAATCATGCTTCATCTAGAGGACTGGGGTTCAATTCCTAACACACACAGAGAAGATCATAACTGTCTGTCACTCCAGCATCAGGCTAACTTACCTACTTCTGGTATTCCCAGGCACCTCCAAGCATGTAGTACAAAGAAAGACTAGGAAAGCAACTCTTTACACATTGGGCAAAGCTTCAATACACAAGAAAAAAATTCACAAGTCACTATTGCAGAATTTTTAAAATTATAAACTCTGTGATATTTTCATAGATTTAAAACTTCATTACAGGAATTTGCAAGTTTCTTTCTTTCCTTCCTTTCTTTATTTCTTTTATTCTTTCTTTCTGTTTTTTTCCAAGCAACCAGGATGTTGTCAGCTCCTGGTTACATGGAATTGCTGATCAGCAAATAATGCATGCTTCACTCATCATTTTTCAAAAGTTTCTTATCTTCATGTTTCTACTGTTGTAGTTTGTCTTTTTGGTCAAACTTTCTTTGGATTGACAACCCAAATAATGACACAAAGACTCATTATTAATTATGAAAGTTTGGCCCTTAGCTTAGGTTTGTTCTCAACTTGAAGATGGATGCTAAAAAGAAATCCCACATGAGCTCAGAATTGAGTATACTAAAGGGTCATTTATTTATGGATAGACTCATAGATACAGCCCTCTGCACAAATGGGGAACAGGAACTGAATCCAGCAGCCAGAAGAGAGAGAGAGAGAGAGAGAGAGAGAGAGAGAGAGAGAGAGAGAGAGCATGCTTTACCTTATAGTATGAGACCATGTTCAAGTGGGCTGATATCTTTTATTATTATCATTATTTTCTATTTTTATTAATTTTTATTGAGCTCTACATTTTCTCTGCTCTCCTCCCTGCTCCTCTCCTCTCCTTCAACCCTCTCCAAGGTCTGCATGCTTCCAATTTAATCAGGAGATCTTTTCTTTTTCTGCTTCCCATGTAGATTAGATACATGATTTGTAGGCTGGTTTTCCTTGTTTTATGTTTAAAAACTACTTAAGAGTGAGTACATATGATAATTGTCTTTCTGGGTCTTGGTTACCTCACTCAAAATGATATTTTGTAGCTCCATCCATTTGCCTGCAAAATTCAAGATGTAGTTATTTCTTTCTGCTGTGTAGTACTCCATTGTGTAAATATACCACATTTTCCTTATCCATTCTTCGACCAAGGGGCATTTAGGTTGTTTCCTGCTATGAACATAGTTGAGCACATGTCCTTGTGGCATGGTTGAGCATCTTTTGGATATATACCCAAAAGTGGTATTTCTGGGTCCTGAGGAAGGTTGTTTCCTAATTTTCTGAGAAATCGGTGGGCTGGTATTTTAAATGCTATTGGCTGAAGGAGTTCCCACAGTGCCTCCACCTTTTGTCTAAATAAAAGAGTTCAAAGCCTAATACAAAACGATATACATTAAGAACAAATATCAAATATAAAAATTAGAATTACAAAAACCTAAACAATATTAAGCAAGGAGCATATTATAATTCTTGTGTTAGAAATGGCTTGGCTATATCATAAGAAGAAGGTACCTACAACTATCTAATCTTCAACACCATCAAAGGCCTGAGAAGGGAGATAAAATGACTTGAGTAGATAGGAAGTGTAATTAAGCAGCTTTCAAAATGCACAGCAGATGACAGAGACAACTGGCTACCCAAGCAATTATCCAAAGTTTCATTTGCAATGCAACCAACTTTGGCTAAGGCCGAGAGTAACTGACAGACCATTATCATAGGCAGAAAAAAAATTTCAGAACCATCTTGCCCTGTCTTGGCAAGTTTGGCCCTCTTTTTTTCTTGTATCCTGCTTCTCCAGTCTGGAAATCATGTGCTTTGTCAGTTTTTGAGGCATGGGCAGTTCCTTGCTCAAAGGCTAGTTGTGACAAGAAGAAAACAAACTGCTGTAGGAAATCCTACAGCCAGTAGTTACCCGCCCACTGGGGTGTGGCCTCTTATACTATTTATGCCGATGTAGAGCATGTGTCTGGCCTCTTTTCTGGCTGCGGGATTCGGTTTCTGTTCTCCAATTCAGCAGAGGATTATGATTTGTGAGTCTACCCCTAAATAAACAACCATCTATTATTCTCAATTCTGAGCTACTGTGGGATTTTTTTTAAGTGTCCTTCTTCATCTGGTGCCCACACCTAGTGGATGGATGGCCTATAGGCCTAGCCATTCCATGGCCCAGAAATTCTCCCAACCCTGCCCGCTTGGCTTGCTTTTAACTAAGCGCTTTTTTGTAGAACCCCCGCCACAGCGGAGCTTACTGAATGTGATAGTTGGGAAATTTCCCAAGCACATTCATGACTGCCGTGTTCCCTGGCACAGTTCCCTGGTATGGTTCCTTGCCTCATGTCAACTTGTGCAGCTTCCGGTTTCTGCTCCCCTGCCCATGAGTTCTAGGTTTCTTGCTTTATGTATGGAATTGATTTAATTGCTTTTAATTTGTCAAGCAAAGAATATTTTTCAGTATTTAACTAGTACCAAGGCAGGAAACTAAAGCGGCTCAGAAACTAAAGTGGCTGAAGATCATTCCTGTTGCCACTGCAACTCTGCAACCACGACATCTGCTGGACAATAAAGATTATTACATCTAAAACAATTTACTGGCTCTCATAACAGGTAATTAATAAATCAACATGGCAAACTACATTAATATTGAAACTTTTCATAACTTTTTTGCTAATAATTTGGATTGTATTATATGATTATGGTGATGCTTCAATTTATTGGGTATTGGGACTCAGCTTTTTCTTCATATTTTATCATTAAGAAAGAATATGGCACTTTTAGGAATGATACAGTCTTTACAGACTAATAATGAACAGCTAGTTGACAGTATTAATACCATTGAAAATTAAAAGTTATCTGAAAAAATTAATACCATTAAAAAGGATTACATTTAATTTGACAGACAAAATTTGATCCATATCTAAGGGTAGTGAAAAATTATCTGAAATAATTTGTACTATTGAATTTGATAACCAAAATTAGTTAAAAACTTATGATAGATTAGTAGATAGAGTATCTCTTCAGGAAGGCAATCTGCAAACTATCCAAGTAAAGTCCAAGGATGAGGTTATCTTTTTTTTTAATTTGCTACAGTAACTTTTCTTTCTTTCTTTCTTTTAGATTTATTTATTATGTATACAGTGTTCTGCATGCATGTATGCAGGCCAGAAGAGGGCACCAGATCTCATTATAGATGGTTGTGAGCCATCATGTGGTTGCTGGGAATTGAACTCAGGACCTTTGGAAGAGCAGTCAGTACTCTTAGCCTCTGAGCCATCTCTCTAGCCCCCGAGGTGTTATCTTTAAAGAAGCATCTTCAGACCTTGGGATCACATGTGCAGAATGAGGACCATTGGCTAGGTGCCTCAATGAAATCACTGGAAATATATACAGGCCAGGAGATTCATGTTTTATAAAAGACAGTGATAAAAAGATTTTAAATAATTGAAGAAATTATTGGAGCTGATGAACAGGGAAAGAAGGCATAAGGATAGCATTCAACATCACCAGTAGCTGTCAGAGATGACTTACCCAGGGTTTTATCTTCCTACCCTGTAATCTACTCTGACAAAGCATCAAGTTCTAAAGGCTCAAAAAGATCCAAAGAAGGTAGATGGATAACAATAGGAATGAATGATCTAAAAGAAATTAAGCAAGCTGTTGTAATTTATGGCTTGCATTCTGCATTTGTTAGGGAGATGATAAAGACATGGTCTTCTAGCATCAAAGCAACACCACATGACTGGATTTAGTTAGTTTCAGCAGTCCTGGATGATGGGACTCAATTAATGTTTAAGTGTTATTTCAGAGAAGAAGCAAAAGTTTTGGAAAAACAGAGAAAAGCAAAAGGTCTTGAGACTTCCCAAGATCAAATTCTGGGTGAAGACACTTATGCTGACCCACAGGTTCAAGCTCTATACAACGAACAAATCTTGTCCCTATGCCACAAAGCAGCCTTAAATGCTTGGGACAGGATTCAAGAACTAAGAAACTCCTTGAGGGACCTCTCACAGGCCCCCTTGCCAAAAGTGGCCCAATAATTCCTAGTCACTGTGGAGGACATGTCTCACCAGGAAAGTTAAAAAATACAGACTCTTCTGTAAAAGACCATCCTGTTCTAGACGATGGCATAATCATGGAGGATAAGGCAAAAATTCCAATAGGAAATAGGAAACATATATTCTGGCAGACTTCTATAAACGATCAAAGACCAAGGCTAAGAGTGCTTATAAATGGCATTGTAATAACTGGTTTGATAGACACCCATGTGGATGTGAGTATCATTATTCAAGAATCTTGGCATCCAAATTGGCCTCTTCAAGAGGCAGATGTTCAATTACTAGGAACTGGAACTATATCTCAAGTTAAACAAAGCATGAGATGGGTTGACTGCATTGGGCCAGAAGGTCAAAGAGGGAAATTGAGGCCATATGTGGCTAATATTGCAGTAAGTTTATGGGGTCGTGACCTCCTGCAACATTGGAATACCCAGATTTACATTCCTGCAGTTCCAGGAACTCATAATTCTGGGAAGGATATTATAAGATACTATGCACAAAGGTCACCACCCATTCAGGCTATACAAGGACATAAAGCAACTAGCAAACCTTTACAGGTACCAACAGCCCTACCTTCAAAATGGTTAACTGAGAAACCAATATGGGTTAAGCAGTGGCCTCTAGCTGGAGAAAAGTTGCAGGCTTTAGAACAGCCGGTGAAAGAGCAACTAGATGCTTGCCATATTGAAGAATCAACCAGCCCTTGGAATTCTCCTGTATTTGTTGTAAAAAAGAAATCTGTTAAATGGAGAATGGTGACAGATCTAAGAGCTGTCAACAAGGTAATTCAACCTATGGGTCCTCTACAATCTGGAATTCCTCTGCCTTCTCTATTACCAAAAGGATGGCCTCTTATAGTTATTGATTTGAAAAATTGTTTTTTCACCATACCTTTACAAGAAAAGAATAGAGAAAAATTTGCCTTCACAGTGCCTACTAGGAGATATAAAAAATTATCCTCCTACAAGGAATGCTCAATAGCCTCACTCTGTGCCAATACTTTGTAAGTCAGCCATTGGAAATAATACAAAAGTAATTTCCTAAGTCTATAATTTACCATTACATGGATGACATTTTGCTATCTGATTCAAACACAGATACTTTAGAAAGAATGTTTGAAGAGGTAAAAAAAGTTTTGCCAAAATGGGGATTACAAATTGCCCCTGAAAACATACAGAGAGGATATTCTGTCAATTACTTAGGTTATAAAATAGGTTTGCAAAAAATTAGGACACAAAACGCACAAATTAGGAGAGACTGGTTGTAGACTCTTAATGACTTTCCAAGATTGCTAGGAGATATTTCCAGTCTACAACCAGCTGTTGGGATAACACCTGATCTAACAATTCATTTAAACAAAATCTTAGATGGTGATAAAACTTGAATAGTCCTAGACAATTAAAAGCTGAAGCAGAAAAGGAATTGACAATTGTTGAGGAGAAATTACAGGAAGCACATGTGGATAAGGTGAATCCAAATCTTAATTGTATTCTAGTCATATTTCCATCCAGAATTTCTCCTACAAGAATTTTAATACAGAGGGATGATATTATCTTAGAATGGATTTTTACCATATAAACCAAGTAAAAAATTAAAAATTTATGTTGAAAAAGTTTTTGAATTAATTATAAAAAGTAAATTGAGACTTCATCAACTAGCAGGTATAGACCTAGCAAAGATTATAGTGCCTTTCACTACTGATGAAATAAAAAAGTTATGCAAAGACAGTGAACCATAGCAAAGAGCTTGTGCTAATTTTTTTGGGAGAACTTGATAGTAATTATCCCAAAAGTGATAGACTTAACCATATAAAGAGAACTTCTTGGATTCTCAAATTATATGTGATGCTCCAATAACTGGAGCCTGTACATTTTATACTGATACAAATAAATCAGGGAAGGCAGGATACAAATCATAGGAATTAAGTAAGGTGGAACAAAGCCCTTAAAATTCTGTCCAGAAGGCAGAATTTTATGTTATTCTCATTGTGCTAAGGGATTTTTAAGAACCTCTTAATTTAGTTACTGATTCACAATATGCAGTAAGAGTTGTCTTGCATTTTGAAACCACTGAATTTATACCAGATGTTACAAAATTGACTTCATTCTTTATATAGGTGCAAGACATAATCAGGAATAGGCTTTGTCATATATACATAACACACATCCGGTAACATAACTGGTCTGCCAGGCCCTCTAGCACAAGGTAATGCAGAAATTGATTAATTATTGATTGGAAGCATGTTGCAGGCCTCAGAATTTCATAAAGAACATCATGTTAATAGCAAAGGTTTAAAGAAAGAATTTTCTATTACATGGCAGTAAGCTAAGGAGATTATAAAGAGATGCCCTACTTGCTCTTTCTATAACCAAACACTGCTACCTGCAGGGACTAACCAAAGGGTACTCAAAGGAATGAAATTTGGCAGATGGATGTGTTCCACTTTACAGAATTAGGAAAATTAAAACATGTACACCACACTATTGACACTTATTCAGGTTTTCAGTGGGCAACTGCTTTAAGCTCAGAAAAGGCTGATTTGGTAATCATACATTTATTAGAAGTTATGGCCATCATGGGTATATCTGCACAAATAAAGACAGATAATGGTCCAGCATGTGTCTCTAAGAAAATGGAACAGTTTTTTGCCTACTATAATATTAAGCATATTACAGATATACTACATAATCCTACAGGTCAGGCAGATATAGAAAGATCAAATCGAACTATAAAGGACATGTTAAACAAACAGAAAGGGATGGAAAATACCCCCAGAAATTACATAATGCTTTATTAACCTTAAATTTTCTTTTTTCTTTTCTTTCTTTCTTTCTTTTTTTTTTTTTTTTGGTTTTTCGAGACAGGGTTCCTCTGTAGCTTTTAGGGGCTGTCCTGGAGCTAGCTCTTGTAGACCAGTCTGGCCTTGAACTCACAGTGCTGGGATTAAAGGCATGCACCACCACCACCTGGCCAAACCTTGAATTTTCTTAATGCTAATGAGAAAGGGACAACAGCAGCAGAGAGACACTGGAGGATAGAAAAGTCTTCTGAATTAAATCAGCTGGTTTATTTCAAGGATGTTTTGACCTCACAATGGAAGCCAGGAGATGTGCTATGTTGGGGAAGAGTTTTTGCTCTTGTTTCCACAAGAGAAGAAAAACTATGGATACCATCAAAATTAATAAAGATTTGGTCTGAAAAGGAAAAACCTCTTGAAAAAGGGAAATGACAACTCATCCACAGAGGCAACAACCATACAGGTGGTAAGGAAACCTCATAAGGGTTGGGGCAGGGTTCTGTTATCGTTTTTGCAGAAAAATACAGATCTTCAAAAGACCCTGGATATTTGAATGCTAACAGATGGAAAAATAACTATCCATGAAGAATCATCGAGAAAAAAGGAACATGATTTATAACGTCAGGTAACTGATACACATATATTTAAACATATACATACATACATATATGTACACACACACATAGAGAGAGAGAGCTGGTTTTGGAGTTGGACAATGGCTCTGTCCTGCACTACATCCAAGCATGTTGTTAAAAGAAAAATTCAGGGGAGTGGGACTGAACCAGCTACCCAGGACAAGGAGAGAATGTGCTCCACCAGGAACAGAAGATATGAGTCAACCCAGTCCCGGGACTCCAGCGGATCAGGATTGACCCAGCGACCAGATCCAGAGACAGCAATCTCCACCGGAACAGGAGTGGAATTGAATGAGACTCTGAGGACAGAGAGAGCCGAAGAAACAAGCTCCATCTGGGGCAGAAGCCAGGAGCAAATCCAGCCCTGGGAGCCAACCCAGTCTTGGGACACTGATTGAGCCAATGACCCGACTCAGAGCCCACGACCTCCACCGGAACTGAAGTGGGACTGAACCAGCTAGCCAGGACAAGGAGAGAACGGGCTCCACCAGGAGCAGAATATAGGAGTCAACCCAGTCTTGCGACTCAAGTGGATAAGGATTGACCCAACGACCAGATCCAGAGACAGCGATCTCCACTGGAACAGGTACAAGGGAATAACGGCGGAGCAAGTCAGCCAGACACAGAGACTGCTGAGGGTCTGGACGTGAATCTGGGGCCTTCAAGGGAGTGGATATAGGCCAACACCCCCGCGGGCCTGGGGGAGAGTCTAGGACCACCCAGGAACTAGGCCGGGCCAGGACCTCCGTCAGCCTGGGCTTGAGTGAGGCTGGGTCCTTCGGGGAATAAGCAGGAACCAGAGATCTCGACGGGGCCAGGCATGAATCTGGGTCCCCAGAGAAAGTAGACTTGAGTAAGGTCCCCTGTGGGTTCGGGCATTGGTTTGAGACATCAAAGGGAAGAGACAGGGACCTGTAACCCTTGTGGGTCCCAGCGTGAGTCTGAGACCTCTGAGGAAGCAAGCAGGTCCCCTGCTGGTTCAGGCACACCCGAGTCTAGAACCTCCCAGGCAGTAGACCGGAACCGGAAACCTTTCCAGGCCCAACACCAACCCAGGGGCTTCTGCAGGAGGGAACCCAGCCTAGGACTTACAGTTACAGGTCAAAGCTAGTAATTGCCCAGAGGCAAGGAACTCCACCTTGGGCAACAAATCCCACAGGACTGGAATTGAATGAGACCCCTAGGACAGAGAGAGCTGAGGAAACAAGCTCCACCTGGGGCAGAAGCCAGGAGCAAATCCAGCCCTGGGAGCCAACCCAGTCCTGGGACACTGATTGAGCAAACGACCCGACTCAGAGCCCGCAACCTCCACCGGAACCGGAGTGGGACTGAACCAGCTACCCAGGACAAGGAGAGAACGGGTTCCACCAGGAGCAGAAGATAGGAGTCAACCCGGTCCCCGGACTCAAGTGGATCAGGATTGACCCAGTGACCAGATCCAGAACCAGCAATCTCCACCAGAACAGGTGTAACTCCAAGCCAGGGATATCTACAAGAGGAGATCCAGACCAAGATTTACAGAAACAGATCAAAGCCAGCAGCCTAGACCAAAGTAGGCTTGAGACAGCAAACTCCAAGAGAGCAGATCAAAATACGGGAACACTGAGCTACCTCCAGGAACAGGAATAACCAACGAAGTAACTCCAACTGGGACACTGACTGTACCACTAGGAAAACTATCTTAACTTTTGATCTACTGACACATAGGAAATTATTCAACAGAATCTTAGACATCACCATCCACACCTATTAGAGGAAAAGATGAGAAGAAAAGGTAGGATCACAAGCTACACCACAAAGAACAACACAATATCAGTGAAACCCAAAGACCCTACAAAAGTAAGCCCAGAATAACCAAATATGGATGACCCAGAAGAAAATGATCTAAAAAATAACCACAAGAGAATATCTGAAATTATTAAAGATGAATTGAGAAATTACCTTAAAGAAATGGAAGAAAAAACAAACAAAAAATTGGAAGATATCACGAAATCACTTAAAGAAAA
>PVIU01026366.1:0-22142 GCA_004026605.1 Ondatra zibethicus | reverse complement strand
AGAATAAGGAGATCATGGGGATTCGAATTGGAAAGGAAGAAGTCAAACTTTCGTTATTTGCAGATGATATGATAGTGTACATAAGTGACCCCAAGAACTCTACCAAAGAACTTCTACAGCTGATAAATACCTTCAGTGAAGTGGCAGGATACAAAATCAATTCAAAAAAATCAGTAGCCCTCCTATACACAAAGGATAATGAAACCGAGAGGGAAATCAGAGAAACATCACCTTTCACAATAGCCACAAATAACATAAAGTATCTTGGGGTAACACTAACCAAGGAAGTGAAAGATCTATTTGACAAGAACTTTAAGACCTTGAAGAAAGACATCGAGGAGGACACCAGAAAATGGATGGATCTCCCATGCTCCTGGATTGGAAGGATCAATATAGTAAAAATAGCAATTCTACCAAAGGCCATTTATAGATTCAATGCAATCCCCATCAAAATCCCAACAAAATTCTTCATAGACTTTGAGAGAACAATAACTAACTTTATATGGAAAAACAAAAAGCCCAGGATAGCCAAAACAATCCTATACAATAAAGGAACTTCCGGAGGCATTACCATCCCTGACTTCAAACTCTATTACAGAGCTACAGTAACTATTTATAATAAGGATACATTTTGAAAATTTATGTACTCTATGATCAAATACTAGGATGAAAATATACAAGGAAACAAATAGGCAATAAATAAGGGATAGAACATTCACTACAACTAGTTTTATACTACTGCATATGAAGAATTTATTGTTTTGCTTCATGAAAAATGGTATTTTCTTCAGATTAATTAAACCAATGCTCATACTAATAAAGTATTTAAACTAGTCACAGAAGAGGGAATTAAAACTGAAAAAGGAGGTAATAAGACTACGATGTCCTGTTCTTCTTGGTTCCTGTCATTGTTCTTTCATTGCATACAACTCTGTATCCACGCATATATTTTGTATGTTATTTTACCTAACTACTAAAATATCAATCTCAAATATCTATGGGATATTGGCATTATTATCAAACTACACTATTTCTCATGTAATAAGCATTTAGAAGCTGCTTTTTTTCTAATAAGTATTGACTTCTGACCATTTATTTATACATTGTACATGGAAATAAAAAAAAAACAAGCATCTTTTTGTTAATTACTCATGTGTTGTTTTACTTGACTTCCCTGCTTTCTTATGCATGTTGTTATTTCTCACTCAAAGATATGTTTCTCTAACTTGTTTCTTTTCACCCCAAGGAGAAAGTCAAAAATGATGTCATTCCTCTAAATCTCATTCATATTAAATTCCAAGAACAGCATTGTCTAACCGAAGACTATTCCCACGGTTATAATAATTCTCTGATTCTCTGTTGGAAAGGCTACATTATGGAGAAGATTATCTTGTAGATCAACAGATTAGAAATTATTCCAATTTTGTTGTTGTTGTTTTGTTTATGATCAACCAGAGTCACATTCATGGCCAGGACCAGATGAAGCTAAAACAAGTGCTTAGTTTGAGAGGGAGGTTTACATAAGCAGACAATTTAATAAGAACAAAGTTAGCTTTGGCATTTTAACCTTGGTATTCTAGAAAAACCTTGAGTGATTTTCCATGGGATTCTTCATCAAGGAGACTAAACTTTAAGTTCAATTTGTATTGGCCTCTTCCAAGAGTACAAGATGGTAAAACCTCTGCACTGTCTTGGTCTTCATGTAAAGAAATGGGTATGAATGAAAAGTAGATACATGAAATTTAATAAACATATTAGAATATGATCCAACTGAGAGATCTAGCAACTTCAAGTTATTCTTTGGGGTATTAACCTGAGAACCTAAGAATAAAATCTAAATAGAAATATTAAGTCACAAAACAAAAGGTATAAAGAAATCATGACCGTCCCAATGCAGTTACTGAGCAAAATACGAGGATGCACTTTTTTGTCTTTAAAATCTTGGGACTACACTTGCTTCCTGAATGCCTCAGTGTTGTCCAGCCAAGTGAAATAAAGATTTTCAATTGGCTATAAACTGTGAGTAGTAATCTTGGGTGAAATACCCATAAAATTAGTGGGACAATTAGCTGATCCCAGCTTTATGTAGCTGCTAGAACCAAGAGATTTTTAAATACTGTGTACAAAATGTAATAATCATTATAATTATGATATTAGTAACAAGTCTCTATTATTGCGTGACACCTTTGATTCTACATTGAGTTTGGGGATTAGGCATAGTAACTAACTCAGTTGCTAAAAAACAGAGAAACATGAGCAATGCTTTCATCACCAGATTATATCTCCTACCATTGTGAGAAAAACAGAATTGCAGGATGCTGACCAAGATTTTACAGAGGCAAACGAAAACTTGAAGCTTGGTAATTTATCCTAGACCCTTTCTGTTGTGTTGCCAAAAAAACAAAATAGTAGTTCTTTGTAGAGCAGCTGTACATGCTTTTTTTTTCTCTGCTAAATGAGGTAGCTGAAATTGTTCCTGAAAGTATAAGCAATCATCACACAAAAGAATGCAGGGGGCAGCGACCAGAGGAATCAACAAGAAGGAACTGGGTAGAGGTCACCATTCTCTACAGAGAGGAGGAATCATGACAAAAACATGAAACAGATGACCATGTAGACAGGACAAAGGGACAGAATCTTTACATGTTGGTCTTGAGGTGATTTGCATAGAGATGCTGTTAGGTAAGATTTCTGAATTAGCATGTGATGGGTTTCTGCTTGATATAAACATGTGCAATATTACAACCTCCACTATAGCATTCAAGTTAAATATTCTCATATCACTTCTGCTCAAAGGTACAATTTTTTCAGGAGGTGAGTTTCAGAGCAGGATTTCTTTGTGTAGCTTTGGAGCCTGTCTTGGCAGTCGCTCTGTAGACTAGGCTTACCTTACTCACAGACTTTTACCTGCCTCTGCCTCCTAAGGGCTGTAATTAATTTTCAAGGATCAACAGTTATTTTAAAAATATAGTGACATTTTTAAAGTGTTGAACGTTGAAAATTATAAGAGTGTGATACTTGATTTTCCAGAGTCAGAAATATAACAGCCAGTAAAAAATAAATTTAAATAAACTTTAAATTCTTAATCTATTACATTTATTTATGTTGGGGTGTGTGTGTGTGTGTGTGTGTGTGTGTGTGTGTGTGTTCACTCACGCATGCCATAGTAACATGCTGAGATCAAAGGACAATTTGGGATAGTTAGTTCCCTCCAACTACCACATGGGGGTCTAGAATAGAACTTGGTGACAACTGCTTTTACCTGATAAGTCATTTTTTTACATAATTTATTTTTTAAAAAAAGAAAAAAACTGTCTTTTTTATTATGCTTACCAATCCCAGTTCTCACTCTCTCCCCTCTTCCAATTCCCTCCACCTACTCCCCATCATAGCTCCCATCCACTCCTCAGAGAGGGTAAAGCACATTGCTTTGGGGAAGGTCCAAGACCCTCCCTGATCTATCTAGACTGAGTAGGGTATCCATCCAAAGAGAATAGTTCCAAAAAAAGCCAGTACAAGCAGTAGGGATAAATCCAGGTGCCACTGCCAATGGCCCCACAGTCTGCCCCAGCCATACAACTGTCACCCACATTCAGAGGGAATAGTTTGGACCTAAGCTGGTTCCTTCCCTCTGCAGTTGGAGTTGGAGAGCTCCCATTAGCACCAGTAAACTGTTTTAGGGGGTGTCCCCTTCATGGTTTTGACCACTTTGCTCATATCCCCACTCTTCAACTGGACTTTAGAAGCTCAGCCCAGTGTTCTGCTGCTTTTTTCGGCTTCTGTTTCCATCAGTTTCTGGATGAAGGTTCTATGACGACATTTAAGTAATTCATCAATCTGACTACAGGGCAAGGCCAGTTCAGACAGCCTCTCCACTATTGCTTTGGGTCTTAGCTATGGCTATACTTGTGAATTCCTGGGAATTTCTTTAGAGTGAGGTTTCTTAATGCTCCCTAATGGCTCACTCAATCAAAATATCTCTTTCCTTTCTGTCATCTCTGTCCTTTGTCCATCTTGACTATCCCATTTCCTCAAGTTCTCCTCCCCCATCCCCTTCTCCCTTCTACCTTCCCTTATGCCCTCCTTTCTCCCACCACACCCATACTTCCAATTTCGTCAGGCAATCTTATCTAGTTCCCTTTCCCAGGTGGATCTATGTATGTTTTTCTGAGGGTTCACCTTGTTACTTAGCTTCTCTAGGGTGATGGACTATAGGCTTGTTATCCTTTGCTTTACAACTAGTATCCACTTATGAGTGAGTACACAGCATGTTCATCTTTCTGGGTCTTAGCTGCCTCACTCAGGATGTTTTCTTTTCTAGTTCTGTTCTTTTGCACACAAATTTCAAGATGTCTTTTTTTTTTGCCTCTGAGCAGTTCTCCATTGTGTAAGTGTACTGCATTTTCTTTACCCATTTTTCAGTTGAGGGACATCTTGGTTGTTTCCAGGTACTGGCTATTTCAAATAATGCTGCTATGAACATAGTTGAACAAATATCCCTGTAAGACAGCCATTACCTCAGAAAAGGGCTGGAAAATTTTTTTTCAAATCAAATGGAACTAAGAAAAAAGCAGGTGTAACTATCCTAATATCTAACAAAATATACTTTAAGTGAAAATCAATCAGAAGAGATGGAGAAGGACACTTTATACTCATCACAGTAACAACCTATCAAGATGAAGTCTCAATATATGCCCCAAATAAAAGAGCACACACATATGTAAGAGATATATTACTAAAGCTCAAAATCACACATCAAAACACACAATTAATAGTATGAGAGTTCAACACCCCGCTCTCTGCAATGAAAAGTCAACCAGACAGAAACTTAACAGAGAAGTGAGAGAACTTGCTTAACAGAAATTTACAGAACATTCCACTGAAACACAAAAGAATATACCTTCTTCTCTGTACTTCATGGAACCGTCTCTAAAACTGACCACAAACTTGGTAATAAAGCAAACCTCAACATATATAAAAAATCAGAGTAGTGAGCAGAGCAGAGCAGGCAACTTTTACCAAGCCTGCCCTTTTGACTGCGAGGTCCTGAGCCAGCAAGGGGCCCTGATCCAGTGCTGGTGTATACACCCGGACCGAGGGAACAAGCCACTGAGTCTCTCCTGACCACATTCAAAGGAAAAGGTGCCAATCAAAGAATTCCTCCAACAACCTGAAAAGCAACATGATAGCACTGGAGTCCAGCGAGTATGCAACAGGAAAACCTGAGCAACCTGACCCAGAAGAAGTAGAAGAAATTGAATTTAAATGCAACATTATGAAAGTGATACAGACCTTTAATGAAGAGGTGAAAAACTCCTTGAAAGGGATGAGAAAACTAACAAAAAGTTAGAAGAAATGAATAAATTCCTCAAAGATACTCTAGAAAACCAAGAAAAAGCAATCAAACCGGTAATGGAAACAGTTCAAAACTTGAAAACTGAAATGGAGGCAATGAAGAAAACACAAACTGAGAGATGGTAGGATATGGAAAATCTGGATAAACGAACAGGAACCACAGAGACAAGTATAACCAACAGAATACAAGAGATGGAAGAAAGAATCTCAGATGCTGAAGATACGATAGAGAAAATAAACTCAGTGATCGAAGAAAACAACACATCCAACAAATTCATAACACAAAACATCCAGGAAATCTGGGACACCATGAAAAGACCAAACCTAAGAATAATAGGGGTAGAAGAAGGAGAGGAATTTGACCTCAAAGGCCCAAAAAATATATTCAACAAAATTATTGAAGAAAACTTTCCCAACCTAAAGAAGGATATTACTATGAAGGTTCAAGAAGCATACAGAACACCAAATAGGCTGGAGGCTGGATCAAAAAAAATCCCCTCGCCATATAATAATCAAAACACAAAACATACAGAATAAAGAAAGAATATTAAGAGCTGCAAAGGAAAAGGGTCAAGTAACATATAAGGGTAAACCTATCAGAATTACACCTGACTTCTCTATGGAAACCATAAAAGCCAGAAGGTATTGGATAGATGTGCTGCAGACACTAAGAGACCATGGATGCAAGCCCAGACTACTATACCCAGCAAAGCTTTCTCTCACCATTGATGGAGAAAACAAGATATTCCAGGATAAAAACAAATTTAATCAATATATAGCCACAAACCCAGCCTTACAGAAAGTACTAGAAGGTAAACCACAACTAAAGGAAGCAAACAACACCCATAATAACACAGATACCTAACAACCCTCCACCAGCACAACTCAAAGAAGGGAGACACACAAACCCAACCACCAAAAAGAAAATAACCAGAGTTAACAACCACTGGTCATTAATAATGCTTAATATCAATGGACTCAACTCACCTATAAAAAGGCACAGATTAAGAGAATGGATACAAAAACAGGATCCAACATTCTGCTGTTTACAAGAAACACACTTCAACCACAATGAGAGACATTATCTCAGAGTAAAGGGTTGGGAAAAGGTTTTTCAATTAAACAGCCCCAAGAAATAAGCAGGTGTGGCTATGCTAATATCTAACAAAATTGACTTCAAACTAAAATCAATCAGAAGAGATGGAGATGGACATTTCATACTCATAACAGGACAGATTCATTAAGATGAAGTCTCAATCCTGAATATCTATGCCCCTAATAAAAGGCACCCACATATGTAAAAAAAAAAAACAATACTAGAACTCAAAGCACACATCAAACCCCACAAACTAATAGTAGGAGATTTCAACACTCCTCTCTCAACAATGGACAGGTCAACCAGACAGAAACTTAACAAAGAAATAAAAGAACAGATGTAATGCATCAAGTGGACTTAATACACATCTATAGAACACTCCACCCAAACAGGAAAGAATATACCTTCTTCTCAGCATCTCATGGAATCTTCTCGAAAATTGACCACATACTCGGTAACAAAGAAAATATCCACAGATACAAAAACGTTGGAGTAACCACCTGTGTCTTATCGGATCGCCATGAAGTAAAGTTAGAATGTAACAACAATTCCACCCTCAAAATGCATACAAACTCATGGAAACTTAACAGTCAACTACTGAACCACTCCTGGGTCAAGGAAGAAATAAATAAAGAAATTAAAGTCTTCCTTAAATTAAACGAAAATAAAGAAACAACATACACTAACCTATGGGACACTATGAAAGCAGTGCTAAGAGGAAAATTCAAAGCACTTAGTACCCACATAAAGAAAACGAAGAAAGCACACATTAGTGACTTAACAGCACACTTGAAAACTCTAGAAAAAAAAAGAAGTAGACTCACCCAGGAGGAGTAGAAGACTGTAAATAATCAAACTGAGGGCTGAAATCAAAAAAATAGAGGCACAGAAAACAATCCAAAGAATCAGTGAAACGAAGAGCTGGTTCCTTGAGAAAATGAACAAGATCAATAAACCCTTATCCAAACTATTCAAAAGGCAGAGAGAGAACACTCAAATTAACAAGATCAGGAATGAAAAGGGGGACATAACAACAGACACTGAGGAAATTCAAAGAATCATTAGGTCTTACTACAAAAGCCTGTAAGCCACAAAATATAGAAAATGTACAAGAAATGGACAGTTTGTTAGAGAAATACCACATACCAAAATTAAATCAAGACCAGGTGAACAATTGAAATAGACCTATAAGTCGCGAGGAAATAGAAGCTGCCATCAAAATCCTCCCAACCAAAAAAGCCCAGGACCAGATGGTTTTAATGCAGAATTCTACCAAAACTTCCAAGAAGGGCTAATACCTATACTCCTTAATGTGTTTTACATAATAGAAACAGAAGGGTCATAGTCAAACTCTTTTTATGAAGCTACAATTACCCTGATACCAAAAGCACACGAAGACGCAACCAAGAAAGAGAATTATAGACCAATCTCACTTATGAAAATTGATGCAAAATTCTCAATAAAGCTTAGTGTCCATTGTTTTATGGCTAGGGTCCACTATTGAGTGAGTGCATACCATAGTCATCTTTCTGGGTTTGGGTTACCTCACTCAGGATAGCGCTTTCTATTTCCATCCATTTGCATGCAAAATTCAAGATGTCATTGTTTTTTACCGCTGAGTAGTACTCTAATGTGTATATAATTCACACTCTCTTGATCCATTCTTCCATTGAGGGGCGCCTAGGTTGTTTCCAGGTTCTGGCTATTACAAACAATGCTACTATGAACATAGTTGCACAAATGCTTTTGTAGTATGATTGGACTTCTCTTGGGTATATTCCCAAGAGTGGTATCCTGGATTCTGAGGTAGGTTGATTCCCAATTTCCTGAGAAACCACCACACTGATTTCCAAAGAGGTTGCACAAGTTTGCATTCCCACCAGCAATGGATTAGAGTTCCCCTTACTCCACATCTTCTCCAGCATAGGTAAACGTTGGTGTTTTTGATTTTAGCCATTCTGACAGGTGTAAGATGGTATCTCAACATTGTTTTGATTTGCATTTCCCTGATGGCTAAGGAAGTTGAACATGACCTTAAGTATCTTTTGGCCATTTGGACTTCTGTTGAGAATTCTCTGTTCAGATCCTTACCCCATTTTTTAATTGGGGTATTTAGAATTTTAATTTCTAGTTTCTTGAGTTCTTTGTATATTTTGGAGATCAGACCTTTGTCTGATGTGGGGTCAGTGAAGATCATCTCCCATTCAGTAGGATGCCTTTTTGTCTTAATGACAGTGTCTTTTGCTTTACAGAAGCTTCTCAGTTTCAGGAGGTCCCATTTGTTCATTGTTGCTCTTATTGTCTGTGCCATTGGGGTTTTACACAAGAAGTGGTCTCCAGTGCCCATGTATTGCAGGCTACTTCCCACTTTTTCTTCTATCAGGTTCAGTGTGGTCGGATTTATGTTGAGGTCTTTAATCCATTTGGACTTGAGTTTTGTGCATGGTCATAGATAAGGATCTATTTTCATTCTCCTACAGATTGACATCCAGTTATGCCAACCTATTCATTCTTTTTTTCCTTACTTTTGAACGCCTGGCCTTAGCTTGGCATATTTCTAGTTAGATTTTCTTTTATTTTTTATTATTACTTTTATTGAGCTATATATTCTTCTCCACCCCCCTCTTTTCCTCTCCCTCCCTTTCCACTCTCCCCTATGATCCCCATGCTCACAATTTAACAGGAGATCTTGCCTTTTTCTACTTCCTAAGTAGATTAGATCCATGTAAGTCTCTCTTAGGGTCCTCTTTGATATCTAGGTTTCTAGGACTGTGAAATGTATGCTCGTTTTTCTTTGCTTTTTGTCTGAAAGCCACTTATGAATGAGTAAAGATTATATTTTTCTTTCAGGGTCTGGGTTGCCTCATGAAATATGGGTTTTTGATCCATCCATTTGTCCGCAAACTTCAAGATGTCATTATTTTCTTTTTTCTTTCTTTCCTTTTTTTTTTCTGTGTAGTACTCCACTGTGTAAATATACCACATTTTCCTTATCCATTCTTTGATTGGGGGCATTTAGGTTGTTTGAACTCAGTTCTAACCAACATTTTCTTCCAGTTTTCATAGTTTAATATTTATAGAAGTTGTTGTTCTATATGCTGTAAGTATATTAACAGACCAATAGTCTACTTTTAATATAAGCAGAATAACATTTAAATTTTCATTGAATGTCTAAAATTTACTTTTATACTTATTGTCTTAATGTGAAAATTTTAGGTGAAACCCTGGATTTTTTTAGTTTCATACAAGGTTTCTCTGTATAGCTCTAGATGTCCTGGAACTTATAAGAAGCTGGGCTAGAATGTATGGAGAACTTCCTGCCTCTCTCTCCCAAATGTTGGGGTTAAAGGTGTGCATAACCACTGCTATACATGCCATGTAATTCTAATTGTATAGTCTACCTCAACTTTAACTTAGAGAAAATATAGATCATAATATATATACTTCATGGATATTTTTCACATTATTTAGAATTGATAGTTAAAATTTTATTTTTGTTAATCATAAATAAAGCAAACTCTCATAAAAATACTGATGTATTCTTCTCTTAGAGCTTTTATTGTTTTAGATAGTAAGCATCAATAGCATAATTTGTCATGGAGCTAATAGGAAATATGGAATAACTACTGTAATTCAGCTTTTAAATACACTCTAATTCAATTATAACCCATATAAACATACCTGAATACAGATGCTATTTTGTATGTATATATATATATATATATATATAATTTTAATGGAAGATATTATAAAGGAATGTTTATTAGTTGGATTTGTTATCTGAAAATTTCATACTTGTATAAAGTGTATTCTGATTATTGCAGCCCCATTATCTAATCTGCCTGCTACGAAATATTCCATACTTTCAATCCTACTAATCCCATCCCCACAACCATAACTTTATTTTTCTTGCTATGCTTTGTTTTATTTTGAGACACATGGATTTTAATCATTATCATCATGTGACTCTATGATTAGATTTACTCTTTGGAGCCTGGGATACATACACACAGACACACACACATGCATGTATGTATATAAACACATACATATACATGTCTATGCATTTCCATGTGTGTTTGTATAGGTATATATGTATGTTCATATATGTACATCCATATGTACACATATGCATGCATATACATGTGTGATGAAAATGACTGACCCTCTTCCAAAATTTAAAAGCAATGAATATTTCACAGGGATGTTTGCAATGTATATGCACAGAATAAATTAAATTTTGTGTTTTTATAGAATGACAAGTAATGAAGTAAAGTTAATTAATATATTCATTGTCTCATTTATTTGATTTTCCTGGCGGAGACTCTTAAACATATTATCATAGCAATTTTAGAATATAAAATAAATTATCATTAACTATTTTCACTACACAAAGCAGTAGGTTTATTGATAATTACACCTTTCTACAGCCTTGCACACCATGACCAACATATTCCTATCCACTAATCCTAAGCCTCCAGGAAATAACTTTTCCTGATCTCTGGCTATCAACATTTGAATGTTCACTTCTATGAATATGTCTTTTTCTCTGATTAATCTTATCTGAGTTTTTTAATGCAACTGACAAAATGAAAATCTATATTTTAAAGATTCGTATGGCATGGATTTACTAATAATTCATCTTAGAGTCATATTTTGCAGGAATATTGATACTATCCCTTGTTTTACTTTGAAATATTAACCCTATATTGTTATCAGTTTTATTAATTTTTGCAGTCTTGGTATAAAACTGTAAGGTTTAAAACAAAAGATACTTTGAAGGGATCAATAAAAGCACTTACATTTCAATAATTTTTTTAAAAAATATTATTCAAATTTGAAGACTTAGGGTTAATATTGTCAGAAGCCTTAAGAGTTGCAGCTGGTAACAATCACTGAAAGTTCTATTGAGACAATTCCAGACAAAGATTCTGTAAGCTTTTTAATTCATGTTTATTATTTTAGGTGCCTATAGAGCAAATGGTATTGGTCAAAGTTGTCTGAAAGCTAGAATATTAATTGCCACATTATTTAATAAATATGATTATTTTAAAAATCAACCTCAAAGTGAAACTATAAGCCGACAATATCATGAAGGTGATATTATCAGGCCAAACATTTTGGTGGACTGTGGTTTTCCTTAGTGAACTCCTACTTTTGTTGGAGTTTTGCAAAGAGAAGTTTTTCTGAGGAAGAATAGAGTTTTTTGTGTTGCCTAGTAATATCAGAAACTACACCAATAAAATGAGGTCTCAACACAACACAAAGAACTAAAAGCAACTGAGAAAAATCTGACGATGGGTAGGGTGGCCTTTCCGGGGGAGAATACACTATTTGTTTGTCCAGTGTCAGGCACCCCTGAAAACATGCATAAACAGGTAGTGATGGATGGACTAAAGAGCTTATTTAGGAACACATACAGCTATATGTGTGTGTATATATGTATATATGTGTGTGTTGTGTGCATATGCATAAATACATGGAGTAATAATTACTTAAAAGCAGCAGCCATGAATTGGAAAGGGAGTTGTCAGGTACCGTTTTGTCTCTCCACAGTCTGACCTCATGTTCTATTACCAATGTATCTCAGTGCCTGCATTTCATTAAGGAATTCCAAAGACAGAGAAACACGATGTAAAATTAGTTAATCTTCTAAGGAAAGGATCACTACATGCCTACCTAACACTCTTGGTAGTTTTGTTTTTCTGTACTAGAGTTTTTCAAAAAGATAATTTTCTTTTTTTAATATAAAATTAATCTAATATGTGTTTCAATGTTGATATGAATAAATACAAAATTCTGTCCATAGTATGAAATATGCTAATGTTTACAACATGTACTACCAGTGCTCATTCAGACACAATTTTAATTTAAGACTAAGAAGACCTCTTTAAAACAGTAGGAGATAGCCCAGGACAATATAAAAGATATGAGTATATGAGAACAGTATATGTCACAAATTCTTGTGATTAAATGGGAAGTTTTAAATTGTTTTGCAATGCCAAAATATCTAAAACTATTATTTCAAGGAAAATCTTTAAGTAAACATCTCATAAACTCACTTTGATTCATTTTAATGGAATTAGGATAGAAAAAAGCAAAATGTTTTAATTATCAGTGGAAATTATAAAATTATTATATTCATTGAATTTTCAGTTACCTTCTATGAAAGTGAGAATAATAATAACAAATGAGCAACATATGAGAATTAAAATAGAAACAGTATGAAAGACAGAGACAAACAACTAGCTGATGTTCTCAAAATCTATTGAGTTTTTGCTCTCCACAGAAGCCCTCCACATCTCTGGGAGTGAGGCCTCTATCTCATTTCAGGAAATGTAATGATTTTGCAAAGACAGTGATTACCTTCAATGGGAAGATTAATGTCTTCATTTCACACATTTTCCCTATTTTTCTTTGAAGATAATCATCCACAGAGGCCAAAATATGCAGTATGAATTACAATTAAGATGAAATATGATGTGTTGTTTTGATATGTGCTAAAATTAGGAGAGCCTCAAGTAGCCTAACCACAAGTTCTGCTCCCTCTAGTACATGTGGGTGAGACCTCATCACTAAAGTACACTCTTCTGAAAAGGACCAAGCAAACTTCGTGACCACCTTTGGTACTTTCGTTTTCTGCAAGCCTTGTCATAACAAAGGCAGCCCCTCTGTTTTTCCCACTGTATGGACAGTTTGTCTGACAATTACAATGCCTGCTTTATGCAACTTTTATTACTTACTCTGTTCTTTTTGTTCCCCCAACTATTTATTTAAGTCGGTTTATGGAATAATGAATTTCTTGAGTACCACCTCTATGTAGGTAAATGTGCTTTGCATGGAATTTTCCTTTGATAGGATATGGCTGTTAAACAAAACAAAACAAACACAAGACTGCCAACATAATCTTTGCAGTTTCAGGAGTCATGCCTAGTTATTTCCATTAACTGGAAAATAAATCAATTTCTCATAAACATTTTGGAGAGTAAATGATTAAAATACTATTAAATACCACAAATTAAATATGAGCAGTAAACCAAACAAACAGAATGATAGGTTTTTTGTTTATTACCTCTTATTGACAAACTTAGAATGACTTGCTTTTAAGTATTTTTTTCAGGTATTCTCATCTTAAATTCACGTTTAGATTATTATGCATAAGTTTACATTGTTATTAGTAAGCTACATTGCCTAGATGGTCTAGTTTTGCAAACAGTATTTAAAAGTTACTAATGGGAAATGTATGAAAGAAGATATGGATGGTTGTTGTTTTTAATAGAAAATAATTATTCTCAGTACTGTGTGCTGCATAATTTTATGCCAGCTTCATGCAGTTAGATTCATTTTGGAAGAGGGACATTCAAGAATGTACTTCAATAAGATCAGGACATAGACTAGCATGTGAGGCATTTTCCTTTTATATTTTTTTAAATAAATAAATTTTGTATTTGTTTGTTTATTTATTTTACATCCTGGCTCTGTTTTATTTATTTATTTCCCCTCCCTCCACTCCTCCAAGTCCCCCTACTCCCTTCTGTTCACATCCCCAATCCACTCCTTCTTCATTTAGGAAAGGGTAACAAAACATGGCACATAAGAAAATATATCAATTATTTCACCATATAAACAAACTGAAAGAAAATAAAACACAGGATCGTCTCAACATTGCATGAAAAATCCTTTGATAAAAATCTAACACCCCATCTTGATAAATGTCTTGGAGAGATCAGGGATACATGGGACATACCTAAACATAATAAAGGTAATTTATGTCAAGCTGATAGCTAAAATCAAATTAAATGGTGAGAAATTCTAAATAATTCCACTAAAATCAGGTATAAGTCAAGGTTGACCACTCTCTTATACCGATACAATATAGTACGTGAAGTTCTAGTTAGAGCAAAAAGATAACTGAAGGAAATCAAGGATAAAAAAAAAACTGGAAAAGAAGAAATCAAAGTGTCATTATTTTCAGTTGCTATGATAGTATATATAAGCAACTCCAGAAACTCTATCAGGGAACTCCTATAACTGATAAACCACCTTTAATCAAGTGGCTGGATCCAAGATTAACCCCTCCCCTCAAAAAATCAGTAGCCCTCCTATATACAAACATTAAACAGACTGAGAAAGAAGTTTGAAGAACAGCGGCCTTTACAGCAGCCTCAACAGTATAAAATATTTTGGTATGACTTTAATCATGCAAGTAGAAGACCTGTATGACAAGGACATCAAATCTTTGAAGAAAGAAATTGAAGAAAATATCAGAAGATAGAAAGATCTCCCATGCTCATGGATTGGTAGAATTAACATAGTAAAAATGGCTATCCTACCAAAAGAAATCTACAGATTCAATTAGATCTTCATTAAATCACAATACAACTATTAACAGACCTTGAAAGAACAATTCTCAACTTCATACAGAAAAAAAAGGAGAGCTAAAAACAATCCCATGAGACATTTTCTTAATTAGCAAATGATCAGAAAGGGTGCTGCACACATAGGCTGGGTGTCTGAGTGCAATAAGAAAGACAACTGAATAAGACAGGTGAAGCCAGCCAGTAAGCAGCAGTCAATCTTCCATGGCCAATGTTCCTAATATTGTGCCAAGTCCCTGCCATGAGTTCCTGACATTGCTTCTTTCAAAGATGAATTTATAAGCTGTAAGGTAAATAACTCTTTTTTCTCCATGTTATTGTTGGTAATTGGGCTTTGTCACAGCAAGAGAAACTCTAAAATATTATGAAACTGGAAATCAGTTGTTTCCCAAAGAAGTTTTGTATCTTCAAATCTTTAATTACAATATAGGTGATAGACAAAACATCTTTGAGGAGGTTTTTTTTTTCCGTTTTCCTCACTTTCATTTATGGAAGTCATAAATGATTCAACCATGAAAAGAGTTTCCTGAGTTTCAATAAGAAAGGGCACCTGGGGAGTCCAATATACCTGGCAGGAGGTAAGCTTCAAACATAGAATAGTAATAGTTGCTTTAATTGACAATCAAACTGGGACTTCAAATTGTATGAGCTGCAAAGAATTTGATGGCTGCTAATTGGTTATGACATGCTCATGACTAAAATATTAGGAGAGCTTATTAAACCCCTATGAGGTCAGTGCAATCAAATTCAAGCAGTTCTGTTGGTGGACAGAAGTCTGACTTAAGCCAATTAATACCACAGTCATGGAGCCTCTTCCAACACTGTAGACACACCAGTGACCGGATTTTAATATGAAAATATAAAGTCAATATTGTAGATGCCAGTTCCAAACCACATATGAGCTGTCAAACAAACATTTCCAAATAATATGAAATTACCAAGTATAGAAGAGGGGAAAATATCTTATGGATTTCCCCAGGTATCGTGAACCTGGAAGAAAAGGACAAATACTAATGCAGGTTTAGCATGGGCCATCCTATTGCCACCTTTGTGTCCGAGAAGAGATTAAAAGCCAGAACTCTCTTTCTCAGAACCATTCTCCTTTATCTGGATAAGCTGGGGAAATCTCCCTGACCCTCCATAGATGCAGGATATGGTATCCAATTGGTGTTGTGCCCTCCATACATCCAAACTGAAAAAAAAATTAATCATGAAAGCTAGTGTTTGTAAAGAAGAATTTGAACAAACAGGACTTGTTGAAATCACCCTTACCTGTGGCCTTGCAATTATACTCCCTTCAGCAAGTGGTATTCCTCAAATTTCACATAAGATATAGAGTTGCTATTTCTTTATGCCTTCCTTATGTTACAGAGGCCTAGGAATGAGAGAAGTCTACATGAATAAACCATACTTGATTCTCTTACAAAATTTCCTTTTTAATTAGTGAATTTTCAATAAATTTAGGAATGATTAAAAATAGATAATTGTTTTCTCTAGAACCAGATTTAGGCAAATTTAAAACTATATATGAATGACCAGGGAAACAAAATTAAGATAGTACCTGAACAGATATAAAACTTAAGTAACACCTCTTCAATTAAATCTCAATACTACTGCTGAATACTCATATAAAATCTAAGTAAGCATAAGCATTTACCCTATGCATGAAACATACTATTAACCAATGTTAGATTCTAGATTAAAATGTTAACAGATTAAAGAAACATCATAATATAAGATAGTACATAAAATGTTCCCCTTCTAAATTTTCTGATCTAATTATATTAAATATTTTACAAAAAGCTCTAACAATATAACAGTTTGTTCTTTAATATGGCATTAAATTTGGAGTTTCTTCTAAAACATTAAAAGCAAGAAAACACTTAAAACTTCTATAGGATACCACAACTTGAAAAACAATAATACTGAACCTATGAATTTCATATTTGTGATTTATGGAAAGACATAAGTGAACTAGAGAAATAAATAAAATCACAAAATATAAGAATAAGAATAAGTTCTTTAGTCTGACTGCAATTTTATATGCCATGTTCTGTTGATATCCATGGGGGGCCTGCATTTTCCTCTATAGAAATGGAGGATTCGATGGAGTGGGGAGCAGAAGGCAGGTGGGAGAGAGGGGCTAGGAAGAGAGTAAGAAGGAAACTTCAGCCTGAATGTAAAAAGATGAATAATAAAAAATACTAAAATCTCAGTTATAAGGTTATCTGCTGGACCCATAATCATCAGAATAAGTTCAAATCAGTTTTTCTTCAATGACTTGCAAAACTACAACTGACTAATACAACCAACAATACGTAGAAAAGAGTCCAAATTTAAGATTAGCTATTAAAAATAAGTTTTTTGTTGGTGGTGGTGCTTATTTTGTTTTTATGCTGTTGTTATGAAAATTTCTTGACCAAAGCAAATGAAACATAACATTTTAAAGATAAATATAAACAATAGCCATGGCAAATTCAGCAGCAGTAAGTTTTAAAAAAAAAAACAATTTAGCCTTCCCACAAAAAATAAAATTACTTAAGTAAAGCATTGTGAAGTATATTAGAAAAAAGATTTGCTTAAGATCCACAAAACACACTGATAGATCTTATTTTGTGATGAATGTTGAACACATTGCTTAGAGCAATTGATTCCACATTTCTGTATAAAACAAAATGCATTTATAGCATTAGAATTGCCATATTTAAGACCAAGTAGAAGACAGGTGCTCAGGGCATTTTTTTGAAGGGACAGTTGGGCCAAAATGTTAATTGCCCCTTTTAGTAGCTTTATACTTTACATTTATGAATGATGTTAATATATAGCTCATAAGACAAAACAAAGTATATAATGTTTTAAATACTAAATGATATATGTACTAATATGTACTATGCTCTAAATGTTTGTTTGCCCCATCCCCAATACAAATTTTGAAATATAATAACCAGTGTGTGTTAATAAGTGAAGTGGATCATATATGTAGACAATATGTAAATAAAAGGAAACCTGAGAAGGGTAAATAAAGGACTGACCATCATGAGAAGAAGTCGGAGAGGAGCAACAGAAAAAGTAATAAAAGGACATTTAATTCATTGAAGAACATGTACTGCTATAATCCATAATTATGAGATTTTAAAACAGAGAGTATATGTATGTATGTATGTCGTGCTTTAAGTAAATGCATGTGAGTGTGTAATGTAGTACATTGTGGGTATGTGCACTGTATTCTAATATGTGTGATCAATTGGTACATGTGTGGCATATGCATGACTGTATGTGTTTGTACTTGTGTATGCATTTATATGAGATCACTAGTAAATTTGTGCAATAGAATTTCACTGAGAGAATGTACTGAATGCAGATCAGTAACACTAATATCAGACTTATAAAAATGTTAGGATCTCTTTTTATTAAGGAAAATTTGAAATCACTAGCATATTGATTTCTTTTACTGTTATATTCCATCCTGTCATAAAGAAGTGTTCCATCAAGGGAAAACTGGAGGGTTCAAAATAAGAAAATTGTGATGACATTTCAAATATTAGACGTTGATATTTGCTTTCACAGATATAAAAAGTATGTGGGATATGTACCATTTGTTCTTTAATTTCCTGTATTTTATGTACTATTTTGATTAACATTACTTGTCTCATTCTTTTTAATTTGACCACCCTAATGTTTCTTCTATTAACTCTTCTCCTGGGCAAATTGAGCAATTGGTTTATTTAGTTCCCATTTCTCTGTCTTATATTTTTATCTTATTTCAAAGGAGCCTACTGAGTGGAGTATCCTACATACTTTTTTATATTATTTTATTTTTACAAGTTTTTACCTGGTATCAGTTTCTCATAGATAAACTTTATTGATGTAATTTATCTTTTTTTAACTATACATAATTCATTCATTTTAATTTCACTCATAAAATTCCTAAGGATGCCATAAAAAGTATCACAATCTGTGTGACTTAAATATGAACAATTATATTCATATTTTCAATAGACTATTTACCTGGATGCGGAAGTGCATCCAGCACTCTTCCTCTCTGCCTTTCCCTCTGGAGCCCGATTTTGATGGTTCAGTTTGTTTGGATCTCATCTTTATCCATCGTTCACGCAGAGAATCCTGATTTGTAAGTTTTATATATTAATAAATACCTGTATATTTCTTAGTTCTGAGATAGTGTGGGATTCCTTTTATTAATTGCCAGATCTCTCTGCATTCACTTGGTGCCCAATCATGTGGGTTTGAAAAAAAGAGGGAAAATTGTATGATGGGATAATAGATTGGTATTTGTGAGTTATTACATTGGTATAGATTCTTATATATGGATACAAAGTTAAATTATATTGAATATTGTAGGCATGCATGTTTCTACCTCTGTTTAAACCATTTTTATGTATATATATATATATATATATATATATATATATATATATATATATATATATTTACCATGTTGCAATGTACATTTCTACCTCTGATCAAGATACTTATACATTGTTTACATTTGGAGGTCATTGTCCTCGTTTATTGCACAGTTGTTTATTGTCTTAGTCTTTAAGTTAGATAGGTACTAAGAATTATAAATCAATAGTCATCTATGTTTGTCATATTTATAGTGAGGTTCTTTAGATACATAGAGATTATATATATTCTGTATACATTGATAATCTCAACCTCTTCAAAGAGCTGTAGAAAATGGCTCCAGATCTCTCCGTGTTCAGGGTTCAACCTGAAAACCAGAAAGGCAAAGCAGTCAAGCCAGTAGAGAAGTCTTACCTCTACTAAGGCTGGGTTATCTCCGAATAAGTAGACTAAATAGAACTTCTTTCTCTCCTCCCATTGTATATTCCTCTACTGCTGGTATTAATGATGTTAATAAATTAATCCTAGTACTGGAGTTAAAGGTGTGAGGTGCCACCACCTGGATTTTTCTGCTTTGATCTTGTATAACCTACGGTGACCTTGAACTCACAGCGATCCTTCTGCCTCTGTCTCCCAAATCCTGGGATTAAAGGTATGTGACATCACTGCCTGACCTCTAGTGGTTTAGGTTTGCCCTTCTGATCTTTAGTCAAGCTTTATTTATTAAAACATAAATAAAATATCACTATACTAAAATGTAAGTATTCTTACATAAAATGTTTTCTGGTTGAGTTTACAGATAAGTATATATGCCTGAGGGAACTTGAATTTTTAATTTAAATTATTTACTTTATTCTTTATTTCCTAAAAATGAGAGAATTACTTTAACTGCTTTCCAATGTGCTTCAAATTTTATATTTTTTATGTATTGGTACTAAGTTTAAGCATATGCTTCTGTAGTCTAAATGGCGGGTGATTTATTCAACTAGAACCAGACAGAGAGAAAGGCTAGAGTGATGATGTGACCCTGGTGGACAAAGTGAGTAGAACTCACCAAATTCTTTTTTTATTCAATCCTATAATAATAAATAAGTTCCTGCCATTAAAGAAAACATAGACAGGAATGAATTAACAAGGGTTTCTACTAAGCCTCTCTGTAAAATGAACAATGCAGAATAAGGTCTGCAGACAATACCTTCCCATCAGCTGTAAAAATCAATGGGTAACATTGATAATAATGGTCATTAGCTCAAACAGTTTGTGATCCCATAACTAATCACATGCTTATGAAGGAACATGCTTCTTATACTCTCCAGGCAACTAGATACAACATTAAAACTAAAGGTTACAAAGTCAGTATTTTATTAGTAATATCCCTTATTAATACCATTATGAAGAATAAGAACGAGTCAGGATGATCAATCAAATATTTACATGCAATAGCCTAGTAATGAATAAATTTGTTAAACCAATATCTGTAGGCAGCTGTGTCCAAACAAATAAACATCTGAAAAGTAGGCTTTCATCCTGATTCATGTGGCAATCTAAGCTAAGTATTTCATTCTCCAGACACAATGACACAGATTTTTATGGCTAACAAAATATTTAGTACTACATAATGATAATGCACATCAGAGTGTGTAAAACAGAAATGTCATGGCTGTATCAGTCTAGACAAAGCACCAGAAATCTTTGATGCATGATGACAGAACACCGAACCTTCAGTGCCCTTACAACACATACTATGATATTTGAAAAAAATAATCTATTATTTTGAAAAAAAAAACACTCTTAAACAACTGCTTATTTCAGAAAGCTATTATTTGAATTCAATTTGGAAGCACATTGGGTTTATAGATTCAATTAAGGGGAATTGACATCTACACAATGCTGCATATCCTCAGAGAATGGAGCCAGTGGTTTAGGGAAGTGAACACAGGCTGCTTCAAGGAAAAAGTCTAAAAAAGGAAACAGCTCACAGATTTCTTGGAGATGCTTGAGTTTCCTTGAATATAAAATGCCCAGAGTTAATGTATTTGGTTCCTCAGTATAAAGTAGCAAATGTCACGTGCTATATGTCTTTAGAATTATATCTTCGTATAAGGCTAAGGTTTGGAAGATCAAGGTATTAACAGTCTTCTTTTGTCTGGAGTTATACTTACTGACTTGCAGAAATCCATCTTATGGGCTTTGGGGAGATGACTCAGAGGTTGAAAGATTTATTGTGTTATCATGATGATTGAGTTCTAATAATGTACAGGACACACATTAAAGTAAGGCAAATGTGGCAGTTGTCTCTAATTTCAGCACTTCCTAAACAGGGGTGAGATGGATCTCTGCAGCAAGCTGGCCAGATAAGCTACCCAGAGCAGGCCTTATACAGGTCCACTGAGAGACACTGTTTTAATAAATAAGCAGAGACTGAGGAAGATAACAAATATCAAAGTCAGGCCCCACTATATGTAAACACCTTAGACCTCTTAGATATACATGCCTAACTCACACATGAAAATATATACACATATGCAGCATGCACACATACATATGTAATAAAACATGAAAGGAAACAAAAAGAACACCTGTGTTTCTTTTTCTTAACTTCTTTTCTTTTCTTTTTTTTTTCAACAGGAATTAAAACCAAAGAATACTTTTATTCAAAACTTAAATTCTACTTTTTACAGAAATATAATGCAACATATACATTTATGTGTAAATAGGATATTCTGAATCTTATTTTCCACTAACCCAACATTGAAATATAAACACAAATAATGTTTGCTTAGATTCAAAACAACATGTACTCACTTTACTAGCTGTAAATAATGGACTCTGGGAAAATTCTCAGCCAACCTCTCAGATAATACTCAGGAGATCATTTGTAAGCCTGGTATGTTAGGTTTGAGATGTATAAACCAACTCCCAGAGCATAATGGCGATGGTATAGACAG
>PVIU01026365.1:0-22214 GCA_004026605.1 Ondatra zibethicus | reverse complement strand
AAAGGCCTCGCCCTCAGGAAACGGGACTGGAGAGTAGAGTGTGGTAAAGTGGGGGCTCCCATAGCTTGGGGCACCAAAATGGGGCCCTGGGGGTAGAGGAAAGGATACAGGCCCCCCTGGGAAAGGGGACCCGGCAGCCTCATACTCTTCTCGTTGGGAATAATCAACGCTTGATCGTTTGCCCTTCTGGCGACGGTTACAAAACCACACTCGGACCACCTAGAATGGTACAGAGAAGACTGGCATCAGCTCAGGGGTACCAAAGCCAGAGGTAGGGAAAAGAAGACAATGGGGGAGGCGGGCACCACGGGTCAGGATCCGGGCACTCACATCCTTCTCCAGGCCGAGCTGCTTAGCGATGATGCTTATCTGCTGTAGGGTGGGCTTCGGGCACTGCAGAAACATGCTCTCCAGATTCCCCCTCACACGGTTCTCAATGCTCGTCCGCTTTCTCTTCCGAGCCTGCACAAGGGTCTCAGCTTTGCATATCTGGACACGGGCAGAGGGGTTGACAAGGGCAGTCTTAGGATTTGACTGGACAGCAGACAGCCCCACGTTGAGGGCTGACTAGGGAACAAATTGACTGGATGTGGCCCCAGAGAAAGAGATTACTATAATGAAAGAGAATCCTGGACGGGGTGGGGGAGACCTAAATCTCTGAGCATTTCTCCGCAGAAGGGGGTTTGGGGAGGGACCAGACACTACCGTTCCATCAGACTTGAACTGTTAGCCTGGGATGAGGGTGCCCCAGGAAGAGAGAAACTGAATAGCAAATATAAAGGCCTTGGATTCTAATCCTCAGCACTAGAGGGAAAAAAACCCACAAGACACAGAACTGCATCTCTGGTCGGAGAGGGAGCATTTCAAGCGATGATGAATGGGAGGAGCCGGTGGGATTGGTACCTGGAAGGAAGGCACTGTACGTGCCTGCGCATCATGGGGGAGGGGGGACGTGAAGCTCACCTCCTGAAGGTTCTCGTTGTTGTCGGCTTCCTCTACCCACTTCTCCAGCAGGGGGCGCAGCTTACACATGTTCTTGAAGCTGAGCTGCAGAGCTTCAAAGCGGCAGATGGTGGTCTGGCTGAACACCTTTCCTGGGGAGCCGGGCAGGCCAAAGGGAAAGTAAAGTAAGGAGGCGTGCAGGGCCTCCAAGACCCCTCCTTGCAAGCTCCCACCTCTTCCCAGAGGCAGTTCAAGTGTCTAAATCTACCTCTACACAGGTGAAGGAGAGGTAGCCCCTAAAATGCCCTTCCCCTTGCAACTACATTGAGAGCTGAGACGGCTGTGGGGTCAGAACATGCGGAGGAAAACCCACCAAAGAGAACACCCAGGGTGAGCCCCACGTCGGCCTGGGTGTACCCCAAGGTGATCCTCTTCTGCTTCAGCACCTTGGCAAACTGTTCTAGCTCCTTCTGCAGCTCTTTCATGTCCTGGGACTGCGGCAAGAGAGAGGACTTGTGAGAGTCGTACCAGCTGTCAATCTCCGCCCCTGGGATCCCCAGATCTCAGCATTTCAGGTTGCCCACTAAAAAATGGTCTGCTGATATGTCATTTGCTCTCTATTCTCAGGTGGCAGGGATTGCTCTTTCCCAAGCAACTGGTCACATACATTACCCAGCGTCCCCTGCATTAGAACACAGGCCCAGCACCCCAGCAAATTCCCATCTACTAACAAATTACTCAAAACAGCCCCATTGGCAACATGTGACCCCAGTTTCAGTAAGTATTAAGACTACAGAAATAGCCAGGTAATCCCTGCATGTAATCCCAGCACTCAAGAAACAGAGGCAGGAGGACTACATAGCTAGGCCCTAGTCCAAAATAAGGGGAACTATAGAAATAAAGAGCATCAGGTCCATTGGATTCCAAACTCTATGCCCTCCCAGCTTGCTTTGAAGTTCCCAAACTAGTGACACAGTACAAGTGGAGATACTGAAACAGGGACTCCTTAGGCAGCTGTCCTGCCTTGGTCTCTCAAGCCCTGGGGATAACAGGATCCATCCTGCTGCAGGGCTCCTTTAGAAACCACACACCTCACAAAGCAGACAAATGCCCTGGTCTCATGAGCTGACATTCCAATGTGTGAGAGAAAAAAAACCCTTGCTAATGGATGTGCTGTGGAGAAAGCCAGGAGGGCAGGGTAGCAGCTATGCAGGTGACAAGTTGAATTAAGATAATGAGTCAGAAGCTAAGGCCTTACCAAAAAAAACCATTGGACACACATTTTAAAATATGGATTTGGTGCTAACCGGACAAACTGAGCTTGATGCTCAGAATAAGCAGTGTGGAAATGACCACTTCTGACGCCCACAGATGCACGGTGGCAAGCATGCACGCACAACAAATGTTTGTTTTTAAAATTAAGTCTGGGAGGTGGTGGTGCATCTTTAATCCCAGCACCCCACTCGGAGGCAGAGGCAGACAGCTCTCTTGTGAGTTTGAGGCCAGTCTGATCTACAAAGTGAGTTCCAGGACAGCCAAGACTACACAGAGAAACCCTGTCTGGAAAAAACAAAATAAGCCGGGGGGTTAGTGGCACACGGTTTTGATCCCACACTCGGGAGGCAAAGGCTGGTGGATCTCTGAGTTCGAGGCCAACCTGGTCTACAGAGTGAGTTCCAGGACAGCCAGGTTACACAGAGAAATCCTGTCTCGGGAAAACAAACAAAAAAAGAAAACTAAATAAATAAAAGTTAAAACACGGAACAGTTGATGTATTAGCAACAGACTGGCGCGAGTGGTCTTAGAACCCAACTAAGACCTTGGCAGGCAGCGGCGGTCGGGCCCAGGTTGGGAGGGCACACGGGATGACCAGGGAGCGGAGGCAGCCTCAGAATGAACGCAACAAAAATGGCGGGAGGCATTTCGGGTTATCCCTAACCGAAGATGGAAAAGGAGGCGGTCATTTGGTGACGCAAGTGAGCCTGCGGGGGCGGGGGGCAGAGCAGGTCGGCAGAGCTAAGGTGCAGGTCTATCTTGGATACTCCAGTTAAGGCTGGTCAACCCAGCACCAGCGAGGCTCGGCCCAATGCAGTAGCACATCCTTCTGGAAGGTGTTTCAACGGAGAAAGATTTTTACCACCTTCGAACAGACTGACTTTCGTCTCCAACCTTGCTCCGCAAAGATCAAGTGCCCTCAGCTTTTCTAAATCCTACTTTGTGGATTTAGAATAAAGTAAACCTCGGTTCAAGCTCCCTGCTTCAATAAGGCCACTTAAGACATGAGATAAACTACTAATGCCTTCCCAGGGGGCTCCCGGTAGCTAAGAGGATGATAATGCATAAAACAGGCGCTTGGGGAGGGAGCCTCCAACTCACTAATTGCCTAGAGGTAGGACTACTAGCCGGCACCAGTGTCCACTCACACCTTTCCCTGATGGCTAATTGCTTACACTTGCTTCCGAGGGCGGCCGCGCACTTGGCGGCGGTCCCTTCCAGGGCTGGCTGGAGGCCATCAGCCACTCAGCAAAGCCCGTGCACTCGCGGCACGATCTAGAAACGGCCTAGAGATAGCGATAGCATCTCCTACCTGAGTGCGTTTACAACTTACGGAAGTAGGGCTGAAATGGATCAAATCTGCACCTCCAGCTCTCTACAAGGGGGTGCCGGGGTGTTCGCTTAGTTTAAGGGTCACTCACGCATGGGTCTGAAGCAGAAGCAGAGGACAGACAGGCCGTAAACTTGACTGAAGGTGAACCCAACTCCAACTCCACCGCCCAGAGATATCAGCAGTCAGTCACACCCAAGCTTCGGAGTAACAAGAACGCCAAGATAAGCGTTTTCATCCTCCAGCCATGTTTAACCTAAGGCCAAGGGCCTGGGTCTGACAGGGACCCAAGTCCCCAGAAGGGCTAAGTGCAGTGGGAGAAGGAGCTGAAACCGACCAACACTGGGGCAGTCAGGCCCAGATAGTGACCAGCGACATGACAAGGACAGGCCGGAACAATACAGGCCAGTTTCGGATTCTTGCAATTCTAGTTCAAACCGTGTCCTTCTCAGTCACCACAACCCCTTCTTTGCTTGGAAGGCTGTCCTGCAAGCTCCCAATTTCCTTCACTGCTGCCTCTGCCAGCGCAGCCATGGCCCCTCGACCGCCCCAGGCCTATCTCACTTACCTCCTCGGGACTTGGTTCCACCTTCTCCAACTTCACGGCACTGGGGCGGACAGTCCCGGGCTCAGGGGAGGCCCCCTCCGAGTTGCTCTCCGCTCCTGCTCCTGCCTGATCCTCAGGTTGCGAAGTCTCCAGGCCAACTTGGGGCACTAGGCCCAGTCCAACCTGAGGTCCACAGTATGCCATCCCTCCACAGAATTCATATGGCGGGGGACAAGGGGAGATCCCCAACACCTCTGAGCCTGGCCCAACCCCTGGCCCGATTCCAGGCCCACCTGGAGGCCCTTGGAAGCTTATCCAAGTCCGAGGGTCCACCCAGCCTGGCTCCAGCCCTCCCGACCCATCACCCCCACCAGGTGGGGGTGAGAAGGCGAAGTCTGAAGCCAGGTGTCCAGCCATAGGGAAGGCGGGCACCCCAAGCCGGGGGCCTGACGGAAGAAGGGCTCACCTAGGGACTGCTTAAACTTCTCTCCCTCCCTCCTTCCCCAATCCCACCCGCTAGCCTTGACCTCTGGCCCCGCCCCCTGGATGGGTGGAGGAGTAGGCAAAGGGGGTAGGCGAAAGGTGTTCGCCTGTGTCTGGAAGCGGGAGGCTAGAGAATCCTGAGGGAGCAACCTTTAGGGCAGGACCCCAGGGGGACCTTCATTTTCAACCCTCAACGTCTACTCACACCTACCGTGGGCCCCGAACACCTCGGAGTTGACCACGATCCCTTCCACACCTCCACATTTCTCAGGAAACAAGTGCTTGGCTCCCCCATCCCACCACAAAGCCGCTTGGTACTGTCCCGCTCCTCCTTTCCCCCCTCATTCTCTCAGAGGCTCCAACATTTATTGAATGTCATGTCCCAAGTGTTTCTGGGGCCACCCCTCATTTCTTCAACTCACATGAGTGAGCTACCAGCTGGCCATCCACCCATTTAGAGTTGTAGGTTCTAGAGACTGGGAAAGGCCAGCATTCCACCCTATCTCCGGGGCAGGTGGCGGGACGAGGCTGGCACTCCATGCCCAGTCCTCCAGACTCTAGAGGTTCCTCATCCCCGGGCCTCCAGCCCCAACCCGAAATGTCCCCATACATCTTCCAACCTAAGTTGTCTAGAGGCAAATGACAAGCCAATCCCTCCCCCCACTGTGAGACCTGCACTCAGGCCCACGAACCCCTCACAGTCTAGGCCTGGGCATCTCATTCCTCTATGGGTTTAGTCCTCCCTCCCCCACCTCTCATCCCAGGCCTCCAGCCTAGTTCCTGGGTGGAGAAACCCAAAGGGTGGTAGGTGTGTAGAGGGGAAAAAAAAATCTGACTTCAGGTTCAAAGAAGCCTGGGAGGGACTGGGGGGGGGAGGGTCAGGACAATGGCCTTGGCTGGACAATCCGGGTCCCCAGAGGGGGCAGCTCTAACCCTAAACAAGTGCTCAACTCTTGAATGGGCTTGGATGGCTCCCCTGGGGACAACTTCCTGCTCCCCAACCCCCTCCCAGCCCCAGTCCCCTCACACAAGGTTCCCCTCAGAGCCCTTCGGCATCTGTCCTCTCCAATCCCTCAAAGACTGAGCCTCAGACTTAGGTACCCAGCGTCCCTTCCTCCAGGGACGCTGGCGTTCAGCCTCGTCACCCACCCCTCCCCCAGCCCCCCAGGCCGAGGGATACCTTTGTTTCGGGGACTCAACTGGCGGAAAGATGCCAAGGGATGGGATTAGGAGGAGGGGTGCAGGAAGCCTACCCTTAGCTTTCCTGCAGGGGTTTTCTGGGCCTGAGAATCCTCCAGGATCCCGTTGCTGGCCTAGTGCTTGTTATGTTTGCAAGAGAATAGCCCTCGGAGAGCCTGTCTGCGTCTGCAAGGGGTGATGTTTGTCTGTCTGCACTGACACCGACACCTTGCCCTAAATGAAGTCCCCAAAAGGGCTCAGAGCCAAAGCACCCCACAGTGTAGACAGCCAGACCAGAGTTCTGAGTCCGAGCCCTGACCTCCACCGGCTACTCCAGGCTGTCCCCGCCTGAAACGGCTGGCTAGGGTCAGTGGCTCTAGGTGCCTAAGAGAGACTGAGTGTTCCTTGGGGGGGGGGGTCAGCAGACTTTGTCATTTGTTCATTTATTATTGGAGACGGAGCCTAACTCTAGGTACCAAGCTGACCTTGAACTCAAGGCAATTATCCAAGAGCTGGGATAACTGGAATGAGCAATGACCTCACCGTATTCTCTGAGAGACTCTTTAAAAATTACATCGTGTGTGTGTGTGTGTGTGTGTGTGTGTGTGTGTGTGTGTGTGTGTGCTGCAGGCATGTGTGAAGGTCCCCTTCTTCGTCAGACCAAGTTGTCGGGCTTGGTGGTGGCAGGAACCTTTACCCCAGAGCCATCTCTCTGGGCCTCTCTGGCCTTCCTTCTGAGTCTGCGTCCTTGCTCGTCTTCCTAGCTCTACACCTTAATTGTAGTACTTTTCCACCGATTAGTCTGACAATCTATGGACATTGAGGTTGGTGCTGGGTTCACAAGGCAGCCGTGAACTGCCCCCAAGGCAGATTAAGGGAGGGTAGGACGAGAGATGCCCCTCCCCACCCATCTTCTCTGCCCCCAAGACAGAGCCATCACACACCTTTGTCATGCATTTACCTGCCGTCTGCCCTGAAGACTCAGCCTCCGGGGGGGGGGGCAGGCTAGAATCCCCCACACCCAGCTCCTCCACCTACCAGCCTCTAAGGCCTAGAGATCTCTCTCCACAGCGGGCCCAATTCCTCCCCTGCTGCCCTGTTTTCCCGACTCCACACCAACCTTGTTTCATGGATTATAATGTGTGGTTACTCTAGGTGGTGACCCACTGGCCAGGGCAGGAGGCATGTTCTGAGTACTTGGCTCCTTAGTGACTGGCTGTTGGAGCCAGGTTGGCCCTAAGCATTCCTAGAGTCTAATTAATGCAACCTTAACAGCAACAACTGCCCCAGCAAGTCACCTCAGAACTGGCCTGGTCCTGTGCTGTCAGCCGGTGCCCTGGAGAACAGAAGGCTGGTGGCTTAGTTAACTTGGTTTCTTGCCTCCTGGATCTTAGAGAATCATCATAATATATTTTTTTTTTGAGAAAGGTCTCCCTATGTCACCATAATATCTTAAATCCCCCAAATTCCAGCCAAAATTTATTAACTCTCCAGGTGCACCATATTTTAGGACCAAGTCAAGAACCAGGAAAGGCAGTTGACTTCCAGTCAGGGGCAGCCTAGCAACGTGGCAAAAAGATATGATGGGAAGCCAGATGTCAGGGTCCACACCCGTAATCCCAGCCCTTGGGAGTCCAAGGTTAGGGGCTGGAGAAACAGCTCAGCATTTAAGAGAGGACCCTTTTAAATTCTGTTACCAGCACCCACGTTGGGTGGCTCATAACCTCTAACTCCAGCTCTAGGAACCCAAGTCTCTGACCTCTGTGGGCATCTGCAGCCGCAGGCACACACCCCTCCCACACACATACACAGCACACACCCCTCTCACACACATACACAGCACACACCCCTCTCCCCACACACATACACAGCACACACCCCTCTCACACACATACACACGATCTCTCCCCCGAAACAGTGTCTCTCTGTGGCCCTAACTTTCCTGGAACTGGCTCTGTAGACCAGGTTGGCCTCAAACCCACTGAGATCTTCCACTTTGCTTCTGCCTCCCGAATGCTGGGGATAAAGGCATGCGCCACCAAGCCCACTCTGATTTTTTTTAAAAGAGTTTAAGGACAACCTTAACCACAAGAGTCTCCAGGCCAGCTTGAGCCACAGAGACCTGGTCTAAAACAAAATAAGCAGAGGCTTTGATGGGCAGCTCTGCTACTGTGAGCCTAGCCAACGCTCGCCCGCCCGCTGGGTTTGAGGGGCAGGGCACCTGGAAACTCAGCGAAATGGACTCACAGGAAGGATAACTAGACTAGAGCTGGAAACCACCGATTTTAGCTTCTGGGAATCTGTCTCCCTGTGAGGCAAAGGGGAGAGAAGAAATGGGGAGGTGCAGAGACCTGGGCTCAGTCAGGCAAGAAAATATTCTCCCTTGGCCATTTACAGGGCCCCCCTGCTGGTCAGCAGCCAGCCCCTCCAGCCGCCCGCGGGGCCTGCCACCTCTCTTCCCAAAGCGCGGCTGAGAGCAAGGAGTTGGGAACAGGAAGAAACCAGAGTTCTCCACACTGGGTTGGATTCCTTAGCTGACTGCAACTGCATCTCCCTTTCCTTGCCTTGGTTTTCGTGCCTGATCGGAAAGACTGGGGCAGGCTGAAGAGGAACATGGAGATGGCTCAGTGAGTAATGGCACTTGCTGAGTCTAACAACCTGGATTTGATCCCTGGGGCCCATATGCTAGAAACATGTATGTGCGTGCAGTCTGTGTGTATACGTGAAGTGTGTGTCTGTGTGTTCACTACAATGCCTGGCCTAACTCGCCATTTTCTTCCACCTTGGAAAGAAAACCGCTGTCCTCTTCCCACACATACGCTTGTCCTCCTCACTCCACGTTGGGAGGGGCATTGGAGGGATGGGAGGGGCCCCGTGAGGTGAAAGCTCCTGTCTTCTCCATCTTCCACCTCCAGCGGCCTTCCTGGGAAGGCTGGTAAGGGCTTCCTCCTCTCAAGTCTGATCAAGAGAGACCTGAGCAGTTTGCAAGCCGGGTGTGGCTTTGGGTTTCAGTCCTTGGGTACCCATGAGAAACAATATCCCAAACAGATGTCAAATCCTGTAATCTGGGCACTCAGGAAACTGAAGCAGGAAATCAAAGATTAGCCTGAGCTACATGGTGAAACTCTTGTGTCAAAAAAACAGAGAGGAGAAATTGGGAGGAGGGGGAAGGCTCAGAGGCCATGTTGACAAATGAGCTCAGTTCTAATGCTGTGGACAGACCTTTTCAGGGATCCGCCCATCTCCACGCCTATCCAGGCCCCATCCTCTATCCTGTGCATGTAAGGAATAGACATTACAGATACTGTACACAGCTCTGGGTATATTTTTTCTTTTTAAGATTTATTTATTCATTTATTTATTATGCATACAACATTCTGCCTCCGTGTATACCTACAGGCCAGAAGAGGGCACCAGATTTCACAATTATAGATGGCTCTGAGCCAACCCACATGGTTGCTGGGAATTGGGAATTGAACTCAGGACCTCTGGAAGAGCAGTCAGTACTCTTAACCGCTCAGCCATCTCTTCAGTCCTTATTTTATTTTATCTTATTTTGGTTTTTTGAGACAGGGTTTCTCTGTAGCTTTGGAGACTATCCTGGAACTAGCTCTTGCAGACCAGGCTGGCCTTGAACTCACAGAGTTCCACCTGCCTCAGCATTCTGGGATTAAAGGCGTGGGCCACCACGCCCGGCTTGCTTTTTAATGAACAGGGTTTCACTGTGTAGTCCTGGCTGGCCTAGAACTTGCTTTGTACACCAGGCTGGCCTCTACCTCCTGGGATTAAAGGTATGCACCATGACCAACCCAAGTCTTGAGATTCTTGACACAAATTTTTTTTTTTTTTGAAGAGCCAGAGTGAAGGGAAGTCAGTTTGTTGATGGGAGGACAGCCCGATGCACTTAGAGAGCCAAGCTCTGGCTTTGGGAGAGCTCACCCACGTGCTACAGGCTGTGACCAACAGACTGGAGCTCCTGGAGTTATGCTGGCTGAAAGAGTGATGACCACTGAAACTAAGAGAGAGAAGGGAAAAGAAGTATAAAATTCTTATCTCAGGTGTGGTGGTACATGCCTTTAATCCCTGCAGGAGAATATCTTAGTTTGAGGCTAGCCTAGTCTACATAATGAGTCCCAGGACAGCCAGGGCTGTTTCAAAAAACCAAAATAAATAACTAAAATAACTTTTAAATAAGTAAGTAGTTTAAATGAAATAAAATAAATAAAATATTTACATTTTTATATTTAGCCGGGCGGTGGTGGTGCATGCCTTTAATCCCAGCACTCGGGAGGCAGAGGCAGGTGGATCTCTGTGAGTTCGAGGCCAGCCTGGTCTACAATAGCTAGTTCCAGGACAGGCACAAAGCTACAGAGAAACCCTGTCTAGGAAAACCTACCAACCAAACAAACAAACAGATAAATAATCTATATTTAAATTTAAATATTTAAAATAAATAATTTTAATTAAATGAGATAAGTAATTAAAATAATTTTTAATCAAATTTAATTTATAGTACATGTAAACAGAGGAGGAGAACTTTAGGCAGTGCTCGTAAGGTGCTGGGAACTGAACTCCTGGTGTCAGGGTTTGGCAGCAAGAGTCCCTACCCACCATGCCGCCCAGAGGCTGGAAGAGAGGACCTGCTCTCCCAGCCCTCCCCAGGTGCCCTCAGCATCTCCACCTTCCCTTTCATGGGCCCCACCTGTTCTGTCTGCTGAGATCCCCCCAGAACCTAGCTCCCTGGGTTTCTAGAGAGGATTATTCCACTCTGGGTCACGACAGCATCTCCTGCCCTTCCCTTCTCTGTAACACTGTGTGATTTGAAAGACTCCCATCGTGCTGAGGAGGGCATCCCAGGAGTTATGATTACACGGCAGTTCACCCTGGTGTTCTGCCTTCCTGGTGGCTCACAGACCCCCCTGCTCTGGAGGATGTGGATTCTGTCACAAAAAGCTGGGCTGTAGCTCTTCCCAACTCCCGAAATACCTGAAATTCCCGGCTCCACCGATAGACACTCACTCATTCTCCCAGGTACCGCTTCTCCGTCACGTGAGCGCCCAGAAAAAGAACTATGATACACTCCGTCCTGCGTCCCCTGCAGCCAGTGGCTCCCTCCTGCAACACCACAGACCTCATTCCTTCAAACCTCCTCCTCACTTGTCTCCTCCGGGAGAGGGAGATAAAAGCCCACCCATAACTCCACGGTTAGATCAAATGATGCTTGCTTGAGATCTTCATGCTTAAACTCTCTGACCCCGCCCCCAACATGGTCTCACAACCTGGGCTAGAACTTTCTATATAGACCAGGCTGGTCTTCCTGCCTCTGCCTTTGTGTGCTGAGACCTAAGTCATGAACTCCCATGCCCAGCCTAGCTCTGATTTCCTGAGTTCTAACTTTTCTTTCCAGCTTCTGCTCTCTATAATTTTTGCTCTCAAACTCCAAGAGAGTCCTGCGGCTTCATTCTGGCAGGCGGTAGGGAAGGGGTCAAACTAAATGAGAGCTCATTGGAAAGTGTTTGCCTAGGATACTGAAGGCCATGGGTGGGTCGCATCCCCATCCCACCACTGCCTGACAAGATTAAAAGGGACAGTCCATGCCAGTATATGGGACCGAGGCTCAGTGGTAGAACTCATGCCAAACACACACATGGCTCCGGATTCAATCCCCAGTATTGCAAAGAAAACAACAGCAAAAACCATATAGTAAGAATTTAAGGGCTGGGACTAGAGTGATGGCTCAGCTGTTCAGAGCACTGGCTGCTCTTGCAGAGGATACAGGTTCAATTCCCAGCAACCATATAACATCTCACAACCATCTGGGACTCACTCAGGTTTCGGAGTTTCTTTTTTTTTTTTATGGTTTATTTAACTTTATCTTATGTGCATTGGTGTGAAGGTGTCAGATCCCTTGCAACTGGATCTTTAGACAGGTGTGAGCTGCCATGTGGGTGCTGGGAATTGAACCCAGGTCCTCTGGAAGAGCAGTCAATGCTCTTAACCACTGAGCCATCTCTCCAGCCCAGGTTTTGGAGTTTCTACTGTTCCATAGGGTCACACACATATAGGGTATATAAGCTCACACACACACACACATAAACAATTTAAATAGCACTTGTTGCTCTTGGAGAAGACCTGGGTTCAGTTTCCAGCTCCTACATGGTGGTTCACAACCATCTTTGATTTCAATTCCAAGGGATCCAATGTCCTCTTCTGACCTTTGAGAGGAACAAGCATGCATATGATGCATATATGCATATGATACATGCATGCATATGATACACATAAATGCAAGCAAAACACTCATACACATAACAGAATAAATACACCTAAAATAACCATAATAATCACAAATAATAATATGGAGCTGGAGAGATGGCTCAGAGGTTAAAAGCACTGGCTGCTCTTCCAGAGGTCCTGAGTTCAATTCCCAGCAACCACATGGTGGCTCACAGCCATCTGTAATGAGTTCTAGTGCCCTTTTCTGGCCTGTGGGCAGATACGGAGGCAGAATGTGGTATACACAATAAATAAAAAAATATTTTAAAAAAGAATAATGTAAGTGTGAGTGTATTGACTCACATCTATAATGCTAGGGAGCAGAGGCAGGCGGATCTCTGTGAGTTTCAGGCCAGCCAGTGATGGACAGTGAGACCCAGTCAAAAAGGGGCTGGGGGAGGGCCTAAGAAAGAGAGAAACAAAGATGTAAGCCAGGTGCTGTGGTTCATGCCTATCATTCCAGTACTGGGAAGGCAGAGGCAGGATCTCACCTTAAGGCCAGGCTGAGGTGGAGAGCAAAATTCTGTCTCCCAAACAAAAGTGAAATAAATGGTGAGGGCTAGCAGCTGCCGCCGGGAGGTGTGCAGAGAGTGGTACCTTGGTTCAGAGTAGACCCAAAGTTATCTGCTAGTTGGAAACAAGGTGATGTCTGATAGAAATAAGCTTAGTTTAGAACCTTGTCTTTATAGCTACTGGAGCAGGGACAGGGCACTCCAGGAAGAAAGCGGCTCCTGGATTTGGAAATGTGGGATTGGATTTCTTTTCTCCTTTAGGGAAGGCTGGGGGCAATGACTAGAGGTAGAGACCTATCCTTCAGCGAAGCCGGGTGGTCTTATACTTCATCCCACCCTTTCTTGTATCCATATCCAGGCAGTTGGCACCGTTGGGGAGTAACTAGGGAAATCAGGGGTAAAATCTTCAGGCAGAAAAACATAGCCAGGATCTCAGGAAGAGTGGAGCCCAGAGCCAGCACCAGACCCAGCACAAAGCAGAACAAATTGTATACAGAGGATAATAAAAACAGCTTCACATATTTGAGAAGTTTTTGTTTGTTGGTTTGTTTTGCTTTGATTTTATGTTTGTAAGGGGGTTAATTTTTAATTTTTTTTTAATTTTTGAGATTATAATATAATCCTATCATTTCCCCTTCCCTTTCCTCTCAAATCCTTCCTGGTCTCTTTCAAATTCAGGGCATCTTTTGTTCAGTAACCTTTGTTAAGAACATATTGTTTGGGTGAATGTGTCACCCCAGCCCCTGGCATCCATATACCCAAAGAGTCTGGGATGTTTGGATGGAAGCCTCACCCCAGCCCCTGGCATCCATATACCCAAAGAGTCTGGAATGTTCAGGTGGGAGTTTCACCCCAAGACCCTTCCCCTGGAGCTGCCTCAGTCCAGACTCTGTCCCTGAGAAAGCTCCCCAAATGATGACCCCTCCCCAGAGATACTCAAGCCACTCCCACAGGGTATTTAAACTGCCCCCCAGAACAAACACGTGATCTCCTCAACTTCCCCTGGGGCCACCCAGGAATACTGTGCTCAGAATAAACCTGGATTTATTGATTCAGTTTGATTGGCTTATTACGTCAACCACGCCGGATTCCCAGTAACCAGGAATTAAACTCAATATATATACATACATACATACATACATACATATATATATATATATTCATATAACTTGTTCAGTCTGTATAATGCTACCTGTTTACATTTTCGGGCTGATCATTTTGTAGGTTAACAAGTTAGTGTGCTCCTCCCTGGGGAGGAGCATTTCTCCTGCTCTGAGCATCCCTTAGTTGACTGTGGACCTTTCTGTAGGGTGAGGCCTCCTGGGCTTTCCCCACCTTATCTACGGTGTTGCTCGTGTTGCTGAGACTTTATGACATTATTAGAAGACACAGTCTCACAGCTAAATCCCTGACCCTCTGGCTCTTACATCCTTCCTCCCTCCCTTTCGCAAAGTTTCCTGAGCCTTAGGTGTGGGAGTTGTCTTGTAGGTCAACAGCTCAGCATTTCCATTGGTTTGGTCCACGACTTCACTACCCTTGGGTATTTGGCTAGGTTGCCAGTCTCAGGCACGATTTCCCTATTGGTTTTTTTGTTTTGTTTTGTTTTCCGAGACAGGGTTTCTCTTTGTAGGCTGTCCTGGAACTCACTTTGTAGACCAGGCTGACCTTGAACTCACAGAGATCTGCCTGCCTCTACCTCCCTGAGTGCTGGGATTAAAGGCAAGCACCACAACGCTTGGTTCAATTTCCCTTTCCTGAGTGGGTCTTAATTCCCACAGAGCCTGTTTCCTACCAAGGCATGTGTGCCATGTGTGCAGTTACTGCACCCTTAGGATCCCATGCTGGTTGTGGTTTGCAGGCATCATGGCTGAACTGTTGGTTTTGGCTAGTCCTCAGGGAAAAGCATTAAGGTTCATTTCAGCTCAGGGGTCTCTGGGCCCTGTTCACTTTTTTTTTTTTTTTTTTTTTTTTTTGAGACAGGGTTTCTCTGTGTAGCCTTGGCTGTCCTGGAACTCACTCTGTAGACCTGGTTGGCCTCAAACTCAGAGATCCACCTGCCTCTTCCTCCTCAGTGTAGATGCCCAGCAACTTAAAACAAAAACATTTACTTATTTTACTTCATGTGTATGAGCGGTCTGCTTGTATGTGCACCACATGTGCTTGGAGCCCTTGGGGCTAGAAGAGGTGCCCCTCCCAGATAAGTTATCTCTCCGGTCCCATCAAGCACAATATTTTGTTACTTAATGGGTTTTTGTAAAATAAGCAAATAAATATAGTTTTTAAATCGGGGGTTGGAGAGATGGCACTGACTGCTTCTGCAGAGGACTGGTGTGTGGTTCCCAACTCCTACATAAAGGCTCAGAACTGCAGTTCCAGGGGATCCAACATCCTCTTCTGGCCTCTGTGGGCACCAGGTACATGGTACACAGCCATACATGCAGGCAAAACACTGTATGTACAAAATAACTTCTCAAAACCTTGCTGGGCCATCAGACAGAGGTCTGATCTCCAAAATATACAAAGAACTCAAGAAATTGGTCATCAAAAGATCACATAATCTAATAAAAAACATGGAGTACAGACCTAAACAGAGAACTCTCAACAGAGGAATCTAAAATGGCTGAAAGACACTTAAGGAAATGTTCAACATCCTTAGTCATCAGAGAAATGCAAATCAAAACAACTCTGAGATTCCATCTTACACCTGTAAGAATGGCCAAGATCAAAAGCACTGATGACAACTTATGTTGGAGAGGTTGTGGGGTAAAGGGAACACTCCTGCATTGCTGGTGGGAATGCAAGCTGGTACAACCCCTTTGGATGTCAGTGTGGTGATTTCTCAGAAAATTAGGAAACAACCTTCCTCAAGACCCAGTAATACCACTTTTGGGTATATATCCAAAGGATGCTCAGCTGTGCCACAAGGACATGTGCTCAAATAGCAGTATTGTTTGTCATAGCTAGAAACTGGGAACAACCTAAATGCCCCTCGATTGAAGAATGGGTTTAAAAAAATGTGGTACATTTACACAATGGAGTACTACACAGCAGAAAAAAGTAACGACATCTTGAAATTTGCAGGCAAATGGATGGAGCTAGAAAACATCATTTTGAGTGAGGTAACCCAGACCCAGAAAGACAATTATCACATGTACTCACTCATAAGTGGTTTTTAAATATAAAGCAAAGAAAACCAGCCCACAAACCACAATCCCAGAGAACCTAGACAACAATGAGGACCCTAAGAGAGACATACATTGATCTAATCTACATGGGAAGTAAAAAAAGGCAAGATCTCCTGAGTAAATTGGGAGCACGGGGACCTTAGGAGAGGGTTGAAGGGGAGGGGAGAGGCAGGGAGGGGGGCAGAGGAAAATGTCGAGCCCAATAAAAATCTATTAAAAAAATTTGCTGGAGCCGGGCGGTGGTGGCGTACGCCTTTAATCCCAGCACTCGGGAGGCAGAGGCAGGAGGATCTCTATGAGTTCGAGGCCAGCCTGGTCTACAAGAGCCTAGTTCCAGGGCAGGCAACAAAGCGACAGAGAAACCCTGTCTTGAAAAACAAACCAACAACAAAAAATTTGCTGGGTGTGGTGTTTCCAGGGATTCCTAGGCAGAGCCAGGCCTCTGTGAGAGCTAGAGACCAGCTTGTTCTACTCAGAGTTCCAGGCGTCCAGGGCTACATACAGAAACTGTCTCAACAAAGCCCACCTCAGCCTGTGGCGTACCTGCCTCAAGCTGCCCACCAGTTCCCAAATGCTGAAACCATACTCTCTCAGCCCTTGGCTCATGTGTTTTTTTGGCAGCCTGTGACCTCAGATCCCCCTTCCTCTTGTCATTCTCAGCCTCCCTCAGTGGCTCCAGTGTCTGTTGTGACCAGAAGGGGTTTTCTGATGTCTTCTTCACTGCTTCTCCTGGTTCACACTATCTAGCATGACAGGCTAAACTCCAAAGCTCCTCACTGGGCTTTCTTCCCCTTGATGCTCCCACCCTCTCTCCTGCACACAAACATTTTCAAAGGACCCTTTCTGAACTCACCTCCAACATAATTTCCAACAGCGATCCTCCAGTGCCGTATTCTCACTTTCCAAAATAAGAGTTGGTTTCAAGGCTTGGCTCCTGTGGACACCGGCATCTGCTTAGGATTTACTAAAAGAACTAGATAGACAGACGTCGTTCATCTCATGCCAGTTGTGTGAATCTCTGGCAACTAAAATTTCTAAGCCAGCTGGGCGGTGGTGGTGCACGCCTTTAATCCCAGCACTAGGGAGGCAGAGGCAGGCGGATCTCTGTGAGTTCGAGGCCAGCCTGGTCTACAAGAGCTAGTTCCAGGACAGGCTCCAAAGCTACAGAGAAACGCTGTCTTGAAAACAACAAACAAACAAAAAAATCTTCTAAGCCATGGGCTGGAAAGACAGCTCAGTGGTTAAGAGCACTGACTGCTCTTCCAGAGGGCCCAGGTTCAGTTCCCAGCGCCCACAGGGCAGCTCAGAGCCCTCTATAACTCCAGTTCCAGGGACCTGTTGCTTTCTTCTGACTGACCTCCTTGGCCACTAGGCACACTTAAGTTGCTCATACATAAAAGTAGGCAAAAAATCCACTCCTCTACATAAAATTAATAGATCTAAAATGTTTTAAAAACAAAGCTAAGAAATTTTGTTTGATTTTTTTTTGTCTTTTTCTTTTTTTATTTTATATACATTTTTTATTGATATTTATTGAGCTCTACATTTTTCTCTGTTCCCCTCCCTGCCTCTCCCTTCCCCCTTTAGTCCTCCTCCAAGGTCCCCATGCTCCCAATTTACTCAGGAGATCTTGTCTTTTTATACTTTCTACTTCCCATGTAGATTAGATCTATGTAAGTCTCTCTTAGTGTCCTCATTGTTGTCTAAGTTCTCTGGGATTGTGGTTTTTAGGCAGCTTGCTTTGCTTTATATTTAAAAAACCACCTATGAGTGAGTACATGTGATAATTGTCTTTCTGGGTCTGGGTTACCTCACTCAAAATGATGTTTTCTAGCTCCATCCATTTGCCTGCAAATTTCAAGATGTCGTTACTTTTTTCTGCTGTGTAGTACTCCATTGTGTAAATGTACCACATTTTTTTTAACCCATTCTTCAATCGAGGGACATTTAGGTTGTTTCCAAGTTCTGGCCATGACAAACAATACTGCCATCTGAGCACATGTCCTTGTGGCACAGCTGAGCATCCTTTGGATATATACCCAAAAGTGTTATTACTGGATCTTGAGGAAGGTTGTTTCCTAATTTTCTGAGAAATCACCACACTGACATCCAAAGGGGTTGTACCAGCTTGCATTTCCACCAGCAATGCAGGAGTGTTCCCTTTTTCCCCACAACCTCTCCAGCATAAGTTGTCATCAGTGTTTTTGATCTTGGCCATTCTTACAGGTGTAAGATGGAATCTCAGAGTTGTTTTGATTTGCATTTCTCTGATGACTAAGGATGTTGAACATTTCCTTAAGTGTCTTTCAGCCATTTTAGATTCCTCTGTTGAGAGGTCTCTGTTTAGGTCTGTACTCCATGTTTTTTATTAGATTATGTGATCTTTTGATGACCAATTTCTTGAGTTCTTTGTATATTTTGGAGATCAGACCTCTGTCTGATGTGGGGTTAGTGAAGATCTTTTCCCATTCTGTAGGCTGTCATTTTATCTTGTTGACCATGTCCTTTGCTTTACAGAAGCTTTTCAGTTTCAGGAGGTCCCATTTAATTATTTCTCTCAGTGTCTGTGCTGCTGGGGTTCTATTTAGGAAGTGGTTCCCTGTGCCAATGTGTTCAAGTGTCCTTCCCACTTTCTCTTCTATAAGGTTCAGTGTGGCTGGCTTTATGTTGAGGTCTTTAATCCATTTGGATTTGAATTTTGTACATGGTAATAGATATGGGTCTATTTTCAACTTCTACATGTTGATATCCAGTTATGCCAGCGCCACTTGTGAAATATGCTTCCTTTTTTCCACTTGATATTTTTGCTTATTTATCAAATATCAGGTGTTCGAAGATGTGTGGATTGATATCCAGGTCTTCTATTTGGTTCCACTGGTCCTCCTGTCTGTTCTTATGCCAGTACCAGGCTGTTTTCAGTACTGTAGCTCTGCATTATAGTTTGAAGTCAGGGATTGTGATGCCTCCAGAAGTTCTTTTATTGTACAGGATTGTTTTGACTATCCTGGGTTTTTTGCTTTTCCAAATGAAGTTGAGTAGTGTTCTTTCGAGGTCTATGAAGAATTTTGCTGGGATTTTGATGGGCATTGTGTTGAATCTGTAGATTGCTTTTGTTTTTTTTTTTTGTTTGTTTTTGAGACAGGGTTTCTCTATGTAGCCCTGGCTGTCGTGAAACTCTCTCTGTAGACCAGGCTGTCTTCAAATTCCCAGAGATCCACCTGCCTCCCCAGTACTGGCATTAAAGGTGTGTTCCCCACCTGGTTAAGAAATGGAGCACTTCTAAGCTATTTTTGCTTGTCTGTGACCCAGAAAAGAAGCCTTTCTAGGAGAGCATGCCTAATTTAACTGCTCCTCAGTAAATCTTACGGATCGTGACACAGGAGGCACTTATGACCCAACCAGCGGCACAGCTACTCCTTCCTCTCCTGTGTTTTCGGAGCCCCATTTTCTAGCTTCCCATTGCTTGGAGAGCCCTCCACTGGCATCCTCAACCATCTTTCTCAAGCCTGTCTGCACCCTGGGCAGAATTCATCCCCTGGGAAGAAACCCCGAGCTGCTACACAGTCTGCTGCCCCAGTCTCTACACCTAAGATCAGGGCTCATTCACCATCCTGATGCTGCAATCAAGAAAGTCCATGCCATAGGAACTCATTTCTCTGTTCACCTCTTACCAAACTGAGCTGCTAGGAGATCACCTGTGACCCTCCCCTCCCTCACCCGCACCTCTAGAGGCTGAGGCAGGAGGATCGCTGCAAAAGCCATCCTGATCTACACAGTGAGCTTCAGGCCAGCCTGGTCTGCATAGTGAACTCCAGACCAGCCAGAATCACACAGCCAGACGCCTTCTCAAACAAACAAAGCCCACAAAATAAAAACAAGAGGCGATGGTTGGCCAGTCACCCACTTCTGAGAGGTACCAGCCTCTGAAGGGCCCTGTCTTCGCTCTCTGGGCTCCAGGAAGGCTCACAGCACCCTATACAGGTTACAATATATGGGACCCCAGACAGCAAGGTTTCGCCACCACTGAGCACATCTGAGCCACTAGTGTCTGTGGTGACCAGTGGGGGCAGCTGTGGTTCACCCAGCCTCAGGTCTCCTAGAGCAAGTGCAGCCTCTCCTTTGAGGCTGGGTCTGGTGTGGTCTGGGTCGGGATTCAACCGGACTGGAAAAAGTAGAGGCAGCAAACACTCACGCGTACGGTGTCCAGCAGTCCCTGACTTAGCTTCTGCCAAGAACGGAGGGGCAAGCTGAGTGCCAGGCACCTTGCGCATCTCCCCTGCACCTGTGTAAGCCATGGGAATCTCAGCAGCAGGGGTGTGGCTTCCCTGAGCGGGGAAGTTGGCAGGGATGGAGACAGACAGGATAACAACACCTGAAAAGCCCACCATTTTATTCTTTGAGATAGGTCTGCCACTAAACCTGAAGGTGCCCTTTTGGCGAGGCTCCCAGGATCTGCCTATCTCCACCCTCCATGTTGGGGTGACAGGCAGGTCCAGCTATGCCCAACTTTAATGTGGTTGCTGGGAAATCAACTTGGCTCCTCTTGTGTTCACAGAAGCCCTTCTCAGCCAGTGATTCTTCTCCCTGGTCTCTTGCTTTTTCTGCTTATTCAGCCCGGGATCCCAGGCCATGGACTAACGCTGCCCATAATTAAGGTGGGTCTTCCCACGCTAATTAACCTAATCTAGATAATCGCTCACAGGCATGCCCAGAGACTGGCCTAATCAGGACCACCCCTAACTGGCCTGCCCAGAGGGTGGCCGAGTCAGGACCACCCCTGACTGGCATGCCCAGAGGCTGCCCTAATCAAGACCACCCCTGACTGGCATGCCCAGAGGCTGCCCTAATCAGGACCACCCCTGACTGGCATGCCCAGAGGGTGGCCGAGTCAGGACCACCCCTGACTGGCATGCCCAGAGGCTGCCCTAATCAGGAGCACCCCTAACTGGCCTGCCCAGAGGCTGCCCTAATCAAGACCACCCCTGACTGGCATGCCCAGAGGCTGCCCTAATCAGGACCACCCCTGACGGGCATGCCCAGAGGGTGGCCGAGTCAGGACCACCCCTGACTGGCATGCCCAGAGGCTGCCCTAATCAGGACCACCCCTGACTGGCATGCCCAGAGGGTGGCCGAGTCAGGACCACCCCTGACTGGCATGCCCAGAGGCTCTTCTCCTAGGTGATACAGAACCTTCACTTCAGCATCTTTCTTTTTATTTATTTGTTTTTGAATTTTTAGACAGTCTCGCCACGTAGGCCTGTCTGGCCAGGAATTCGGCGTGTAGATCACGCTCTACTCACACTCACAATCACCTGCCCCTGCTTCCCAGAGTGCTGAGGAGACTAAGACAGGCAGGTGCCACCAGGCCTGGAAACAGTCACTGTTAAACATCCCAGGGACCCTGTCTCAAAAATGGAAAAGAGATTGGAGAGATGAGTGGCCCAGTGGTCAAGAGCTCTTTCTGGGAATCGGTGCTTTTCCTATGCATCATTTGTGAATTCCAAGTCAGGTATCAGGTGCCTCAGACCCCGGATGATGCCTGCACTCAGGTGAACATAGTCACATGCAAGCACACACCTACAAATAATTAGAAATAAATCTTTTCTTTTTTTTGTTTTTTTTTCCATGATATTTATTGAGCTCTACATTTTTCTCTGCTCCCCTCCTTCCTTCAACCCTCCCCCAAGGTCACTATGCTCCCAATATACTCAGGAGATCTTGTCTTTTTATACTTTCTACTTCCCATGTAGATTAGATCTATGTAAGTCTCTCTTAGTGTCCATATTGTTGTCTAGGTTCTCTGGGATTGTGGTTTGTAAGCTGGTTTTCTTTGCTTTGTGTTTAAAAACCACCTATGAGTGAGTACATGTGATAATTGTCTTTCTGGGTCTGGGTTACCTCACTGAAAATAATGCTTTCTAGTTCCATCCATTTTCCTGCAAAATTCAAGCTGTCATTATTTTTTTCTCCTGTGTAGTACTCCATTGTGTAAATGTACCACATTTTCCTTATGCATTCTTGGATCGAGGGGCATTTAGGTTGTTTCCAAGTTCTGGCTATGACAAACAAATCGTGTCCTTGTGGCACGGTTGAGCATCCTTTGGATATATACCCAAAAGTGTTATTACTGGGTCTTGAGGAAGGTTGTTTCCTAATTTTCTGAGAAATCGCCACACTGACATCTATAGTGGCTCTACCAGCTTGCATTCCCACCAGCAATGCAGGAGTGTTCCCTTTTCCCCACAACCTCTCCAGCATAAGTTGTCATCAGTGTTTTTGATCTTGGCCATTCTTTTTTTTTTTTTTCAATTCCTGTCTTTTTATTTATTCATATACAACTACTTGTCTTCTGGCTTGTTGAAGCAATAAGTCAGACAGCACTTGCCACAGTAATGTCTGTCAAAGTGGCTAGCCATGAAAACTCCAGCACCACATTCATCAGAAGGACACTCTCGACGAAGACGACTAATTTTGCCATTTTCATC
>PVIU01026364.1:0-22001 GCA_004026605.1 Ondatra zibethicus | reverse complement strand
GGCCAAGAGGGATGGAAATCTCTCACAAAGGCAGGAACTACACCAACATCTTAAAATCTTCAGGATGGATGGAAGTACACCGTGGGAGGCATAAAGAGTGAGGGATAAAGTCTTCCTTTTGAACTTGCAAAATTTGAGCAAGGCAATAGTTTCCTGCTTAATTAAAAGGCAAACTAGTTATGAACTCTTTGCAGAGTGGCGAAAACTATTCCAAGAGAGTTCTAGAATTGAGCTGCTCATGTTCTCTCCTTGGTGTGATTTCAACTCATTTACCATTAATGCATAGTAATCAATTGAAATTACCGTACAGCCAATCTGCATGATATTAGCTCAACCAGCATTTATTGTTTTGACACTTCTAAACCCTCTGTGGTACAACAAACCCATAAAGCAGACATTGCAATCCTTCAAGAAACAGTCAATAGTTTATGACATCTAGAAAGTGATTGATGTGTGTGGTTTTATTCTTTGCCAGCTATTAGTAGCAAAGGTCAAAAAGGCAACAATAAGTCAGCTGAAACTTTAAATGGTCTTACAGCTCTCTTATAGACAAATGAGACAGTGTTTCCTCAGAATGTGTTGATCAGAGAGCAAAGTGACAGAAAACTGAGAACATCAAGTCTACCCCCAAGGCCATATTTAGGTAGGTTTAAAAATAAATCGTATCTAAGTCCCAGGTCTAAACTTAAAAGAAATTACCCTCATCTAGTCTTGGCCTTTTGAAATAAGAGCAAAGGGCAGCAAGAGGAGGAACGTGGGACAACAGGAGAGTATCCAGAGGCCCCTGCTTTCGCCAGTGAGAACATTATTTAGCAAAGAGAAGGATGATTTGTTAAGCTGATGTTCACATTCCCAAAGTAATTAATTTTCATCCCCATCATTGACAATGAAGAACAAGAAATTGCATGAAGCAGAGAATCATAAATGTTTTCAGGTAAAAACTAAGAAGCCCTTGACAACACTGATATTATTTAACACACTGACCACCAGCAATGGGATATGGTGATCCAATAAGGCACAGAGGTTACTCCAATTGTTTTTTGTATCTGTGGAGGTTTGCTTTGTTACTGAGTAGGTGGTTAGTTTTAGAGAAGGTTCCATGAGTTACTGAGAAGAAGGTATATTCTTTCCTGTTTGGGTGGAATGTTCTATTGATGTTAAGTCCATTTGAGTCATGACATCTGTTAGTTCTCTTATTTCTCTGTTAAGTTTCTGTCTGTTGACCTGTCCATTGGTGAGAGTGGAGTGTTGAAGTCTCCTACTATTAGTGTGTGGCATTTGATGTACAATTTAAGCTTTAGTAATATTTCTTTTACATATGTGGGTATTTTTGTATTAGGGGCATAGATGTTCAGGATTGAGACTTCATCTTGATGGATTTTTCCTGTTATGAGGATAAAGTGTCCTTCTCCATCTCTTTCGATTGATTTTAGATTGAAATCTATTTTGTTAGATATTAGGATAGCTACACCTGTTTGTTTCTTAGGTCCATTTGATTGGAAAACCTTTTCCCACCCCTTTACTCTAAGGTAATGTCTGTCTTTGAGGTTGAGGTGTGTTTCTTGTATACAGCAAAAGGCTGGATCCTGTTTTTGTATCCATTCTCTTAGCCTGTGTCTTTTTGTAGGTGAACTGAGTCCATTGATATTAAGAGATATTAATGACCAGTGGTTGTTAATTCCTGTTATATTTTGGTGGTAGTGGTCCTTTTCTGGGTTTTGCTTGAGGGAGGTTATCTGTTTCCTGCATTTATGTGGATACAGTTAGCTTCCTTGTGTTGGAGTTTTCCTTCTAGTACCTTCTGTAGGGCTGGGTTTATGGATATGTAGTTTAAATATGGTTTTGTCATAGAATATCTTGTTTTCTCCATCGATGGTGATTGAAAGCTTTGCTGGGTATAGTAGTCTGGGCTTGCATCCATGGTCTCTTAGTGTCCATAGCACATCTGCCCATGACCTTCTGTCTTTCATGGTTTCCATTGAGAAGTTGGGTGTAATTCTGATAGGTCTACCTTTATATGTTACTTGACCTTTTTCCTTTATTTTTTTCTAGCTTTGTAGCTCTTAATATTCTTTCTTTATTCTGTATGTTTTGCATTTTGATTATTTTATGGCGAGGCGACTTTTTATTTGTTCCTGGGAATGTTTTCTTCTATGATTTTGTTGAATATATCTCCTGTGCCTTTGAGCTGTGGTTCTCCTTCTTCTATCCCTATTATTTTTAGGTTTCATATTTTCATGGAGTCCCAGGTTTCCTGAATGTTTTGTGTTAAGAATTTTTTAGATTTAATATTTTCTTTGACCAATGAATTGACTTCCTCTATAGTATCTTCAACATCTGAGATTCTCTCTTCCATCTCCTGTATTTTGTCATTTATGCTTGCCTCTGTAGTTCCTGTTCATTTACCCAGATTTTCCATATCCAGAATTCCTCAGTTTATGTTTTCTTTATTGGCTCTATTTCAGTCTTCAAGTCTTGAACTGTTTTTCTTGGGTTTCTTTGAGGAATTTATTAATTTCTTCCATTTTTTGTTTGTCTTTTCCTCCATTTTTAAAGGGGTTTTTTCATTTCCTCTTTAAAGGTCTCCATCATCTTCATAAAGTTATGTTTAAAGTCATTTTCTTCTGCTTCTTCTGGGTTAGGATGATCAAATCTTCCTATTCTATGACCACTGGGTTCTGGTGTTACCATGTTACTTTTTAGTTTGTTGAATGAATTCCTGCATTGTGCCTACCTATCTCTTCCTTCAATTGGTGCCAGCAGTATCTTTGCATCTTGGTCCAATCTTTGCAGCGGCTGAGTTTTTGGAAACTGTTCTTGGTCTGCTCTGTACTGTCAATGTCTATGTCTCAGGGAGCCACCAAAGTCTCTCTTAGCCTGTTCTCTTGGTCTTCTTTCCAGGTTCGTTCTCTTGGTCCACTCTGTGCAGTCACATCCTGTGCTTTAGAGTTCTTCTCTTGGCCCTGTCTCTTCGTCCTCTCAGCAGGAAACTCTTCTGCTGGCTGACTAGATAAGCTCTTGGTCTTCTCTGTATTGTAGCAAGCTGTGTTTCAGAGTTCCACTGAGGTTGCAGGAGGATAGATGAGTTAGGGGGTGGGATGGAGCTAGTAGCTTGTAGGGTCCGGTGGATGAGGTGGGTAATGTGGCAACCTACCTGCAGGAAACTCTTCTGATGGCTGGCTAGAAGATCCGAAGCATTTGTGGGAGGGGCTAGGGGTTTTGCCCTACTATAGAGGTCCTAGAGGGTGGCATATCCTGCCGGGTGGCTGCTCACTCACCTCGGGATGCTGTTTTTATCTGTACTATCTATTTTTTGAGACCCAGTGTTTTGGCCAAAGAATGACTAGATGACTCACTAATGCAATGTATATAGCCATTTCCTTTCAAACAGATATAGGGTACACTCTATAATCCTTTCAGCTGCCACGCTCATCCCATCCATGGTACCCAATTTCCAAGGCATCATCACTGTAGTGTCTTCCAGCTGATCTCTCTTACTTCTTATGAAGATTTGCTGTTGGTGGCTGGCTAAAGACTTTGTCTACAAAGGCAGCACACTGTGATGAGAAGTGCCACTCACCACAGCTGGGTTGCTTTCAGCTCCACTCACTGGATCTTTAGGAATTCTTCAATGGAAATCTGTTACAGCTTAGATATGAAATGTCCGTTAAAATTCATGTGCTAAAGGCTTAATCTCCAGCCTGTACACTATTCAGTGGTGATTAGATCATGGTGCTAACTTCACTGATGGATTAGAAAATTGATGAATTCATAGGATGATTGACTCTTGGAAGGTGGGGCATAGTTAGAGTAGGTCACTGAGGCTGGGCAGTTGAAGGACATATTCTGGTCTTGAAGAAGTTCCTTCCTTCTCCTCTCCTTTCTCTTCATCCTTCTTGTCTGTCCTCCTTCTCTTTTCCTTCCTTTGATCTCTCTCCTCCCCTCTTCTTTCTCCTGCCTATTCCTTTCTCTCCCCACTCCTCCTTTTTCCAGGAAGCCATGAGGGGACCATCCTCCTTCTCCATACATTTCCTCCATTATGGTGCTCAGCCTCTGGTGTGGGATAATCCTTCTGTATGCTGTGAATATGTTTTATTCCCATTGGTTAATAAAGAAGCTGCTTTGACCTATAACAAGGTAGAATAATGCTAGGCAGGAAAGCCAAACTGAAAATATAGTGGAAAAGAAGAGAAGATTCTGGGAGATGCCAGCCAGCCACCAGAGCAACAAGCTATACTAGACCACAGGTAAAGCCACAAGCTACATGGCAATAAGTAGATTAATAGAAATAGGTTAATTTAAAGGTAGGAGCTAGTTAACAATAAATATGAGCAATAAGTCAAACGGTTTGTAATTATTATTAAGCTTCTTGTGATTATTTCTGGACAGGGGGCTCAGGAAGCAAACTTGTCTCTCTGTTTACAAGCTTGTCTCGGGCCCAAAGCAACACAGTCAGTCAAGTATGAATTCAAACCTCTGGAACCACATGTCACAGAAAGTCTTCTGTCACAAGTCATTTCTCGTGTTTTATCGCACCTACAGAACACAGACTAGCACAGGTCTAATTATGTAATTATGGAATATTTGCATATAAAATTTGGATCAAATGACAGTCAATTCCTAAGCAAATCATTTTTGTGTATTGCTGTAGGAGGCCGCTTGTTTGTTCCTGGCTGCTCAGCCCCAAAATAATCACACACAAACCATATTATTTGCAATAATGTTTTGGCTAACTCATATCTTAAATTAACCCATCTCCATTAATCTGTGTATCACCATGAGGCTGTGGCTTACCAGGTAAAGTTGCGGCATCTGTCTCCAGTGGGGCTACATGGCTTCTCGCTGACTCTGCCTTCTTTCTCCTAGCATTCAGTTTATTTTTCCCCACCTAGCTCTGCTCTACCCTATCACAGGCCCCAAACAGCTTCTTTATTAACCAGTGATATTCACAGCATACAGAGGCGAATCCCACATCAGTGTATTTGATTTATATCAAGTTCACAACTCTGTAGATTTGGCTTTGATATGCTGTGTGACATTGGTCTGTATCCTGTCAATTATATTTTAAATAAATGCTGATTGGCCAGTAGCCAGGCAGGAAGTATAGACGAGACAACCAGATAGGAAGCAGAGATGGGTCAATGAGAACAGGAGAATGCTGGGAAGAGGAAGCAGTCCTGGACCCATCCACAGAAGAAGCAAGATGTGACTGCCTCGCTGAATAAGGTACCAAGCCATGTGGCTAACATAGACAAGAATACATATATATGCTATAAGAGTTAATAAGAGGCCTGAGCTAATGGGCCAATCAGTTTATAACTAATGTAGACCTCTGTGTGATTTCTTTGGGACTTAACAATTGCAGGAACTGAGCAGGACAGAAACCCCAACAACATTGATGCTGACCAGAGTTAAATAATAATGTTTTAGATGGTGTTACTATTTCAATTAACTTTTATTTGTATGGGAGAAAAATACATCATGTCTATGTGGACCCCAAAAGTAATCATAAGGATTCAGCAGAATATGAGAAACGTGAACATCAAAGATAATTACTTGAAGCAATTATTTAATGTAAACAGTTTATCCCAGATTTAGAGAAAATGACTGCTACAGACTTTTGCTGTTTAGCAAAGGAATAAAGAAAAGAGGTTCAGCCACCAACAGTCAGAATGCTTTTCCCAGTCTAGTAGAGAGCTTTCAACAGTCATGAGTTTTTGTGACTGAATTTCTTTCCGTAGCTGTTGACTCCTTTCTTTTCCGCCACAGACATAGGACTAAAGGACAGAGCATCACAAATGGTAGGCAAGACTGAGGCAAAGATGCATGTGGAGCCACAGCTTTGATGTGAGCAAGGTCAGGACCAATGTGTTCGCTGTTCTAGAGCAAAACTCCCAAGCCCCTCAGTCTTGGTGATATTGACAGGTGGGCATTAATCCTTTGCTTTGGGGCTGCCTTGTGTGTTATATGATGCCTAGCAGCGCCGCTGTCCTCTGTTCTCCAGACAGAACAGCGCCTCGTCCGCGTTATCACAAACTAGATGTCTCTTGACACTGCCGAGCCTCATCTGTGGAGCGCATCTGCCCCAGCTGAGAGTCTGGGGTCCCGGTGCAATTTTGGGAAAGTCACATGACTCCCTGCTCTCAGGAGCCAGGGAAGCCAACTGGCAAGAAGGACTTTTACCATCTATGACATAAGGGAAGGCTGCCCTTTGGCATGCAAAAATTTTGAAGGATTTCTGTTTTATTTAACTTTTTTCCTTATGATAGGATCAAAGAGCTCACCGTCCTCTCTTACTATAAGGTTATTGGTACACAAATAATCATTGTCCAATGTTACTCTGTTACTGAAAGATTCCTGTATCTTTCTTGCCTCTCATTTTCTGAACTGGTCTAGCAGGCTAAGGAACAAAACTCAGGACTGCCATGCATGACTGCAGAAGTTGTACCCTGTAAAAAAGCATCCACTTGAGACCGCAAATGAGAAATGAAGTATAATTCATGCTTTAAACTCAAGGTCTGAGAACTGGCATATCATAGCATTGTTCACCAAAAAAAAACAAGAATTGCTTTGCAAACTCACCTAAAGACACCATTTGGTTGGGAAATACTTTTGGAGTACATTCAAAACGGGAAGAAAGAAATGAAGAGTGAAAAGGGAGAAGCTGGAGGGATAGACACACAACGTCAATCTGACATAGGTAACACCATACAGTCAGTCATGTTCCTGGCCTAGCCAAATTGAGAGACAGCCATGCAATATACCAGTCACCAGGACTCAGTCAGCAAGATGCTTCAGATCTTCAGGAATTGAGCAGAAGGAGAGTAGGAGAAAGTAGAATTATGTCCTGTTCAACCCAGACCCTACAGAAGGTTTGAAGAGCTAACAGATGTTGGACAGAAATGCCTGTCCTATAGCCAAGAGAGGGGCAGAAACTTTGCCATGGTCAACAACCAGGTAATGGGGAGGCTGTCTGCCTCCTTCTTGCTTCAGACTGAAGGTGCCACTCACAGAGAATAAGAAGAGTTCCCTCACGCCCACACACTGCAACCAGAGAAGGAATCACATATCAAATCGTAGCTAAACCATTTTGATTCTTAAATTTACTAAACATGGTAGTTAAACTATGGAGCCTCTAAGGAACTCTACTTCAAAGAAAGGGAATTGCCAAAAAGGTACTGTTCTCAACCATTTCAGAGAAAGTAAATCCATCTCCTGTCTTTGTTTCATTGTTTCACTGAATAATTGACACTCATAAATTAACTCTTAAACGTTTACATTCTTAAAATTCATGAGTTAAAACTACATGACTGGGCATAATCCTTATTTTCCCCTTTTCCTTTCTTTTTTTCTTTTTTGCCACTAAATGGCTATGTTTTCCCACTAGGGCTTATAATTGCCAGTATTTACTATTACTTCATAATTTGTGGAGTTAGCATTGGTAAACTTTCACTATTATGGGAAGGTAACCAATTCTTAGAACTATAATCCTTAGAATAATCCTTCAAATTAGGAATTAAGACTTGGAACAATTACAAATACCCTAAAAATTACCCTCCTGTTTTACCTCCATGTACCTTCTGCGACGCTTCAAGGAAAATCCAGACTTTTTTATGCACAGCCAACGAAGCAGGCTCTTAAGCCGCCTTTGCTGAGGGCCTTTTCATCATCCACAAGAAAACAGGAGCTGCAGGACACATGTTTCCTGTGTTTTAATGAGGCACGGCCTTAGCAACCACTTGACAAGGAAGCAGGTTTCCTGAGCACCCTGCTGCTCTCTAATTCCCTGTGATTCTTCTGAGAAAGAACCCTTAATGACCAGCAGAGCAGAGTTCGCACGCTCGCATCTGCATGCACCCTGCAGCTCAATGCTCTTCCCAGAACCAAAGTTGCCCGCTGCACAGAGCAAGGGAGAGGGCTTTCTCTTCATTTCAGGGAAATTCTCAACATCTTAAAAATGTAAAAGGGAGATAGATATCTACATTTTTTTTTAATTTCTGTTACCTTGGTCTATTTATTTCTCTGGGAAGGCCAGAGACTAAGTAGTTAGTAGTTAGTAGGCAAGAAGAAAAAGACACACTTCAGAGGTTCAGCCAAAAGCTTTGGGTTATAAAATAATTCAGAACTCTGAGCTCTTTAGTCTGGGAATATTCTCAGCTGAGACTCCCAAATGGCTGTTTTTATATTTACTCATGCAGACTTCACCAAATCATTTACTTATCTACATGTATGCTTCCATCTGAAGACACAGATTGCTAATTGCCTATGTAATCTATTGTCTATGTAAGAGAATTCCAATGTTGTTGGAGGACTTAGGAGTTTAACTGAAAAACTACAATCCCCAGCATGCCCTGTGGTCGATTTGATCATGTGACTAGATTCTGGCCAATGAGATTCAAAGATGAGGCCTTTAAAGATGTGCTAGGCACCTGCAGCCAGCTTCCTGTTTCTGCAGATTTCACCAATAGTGTTAAGTAATCAGAGACTTTGAGGGTAGGAGGTGACGTCAAAATTGAAAACCAGATAGAAAACAAACCACCACGTTTCTGAAAACTGTACAAAATCCTATCACTTCTACTGCACAACATTTAAGCATCACCAATGGCAAGATAATGTCAGAAAAAGGTCATGGCTAACTGGTGCCATTGCGGTCGCATTGTCGAAGGCAAAAACTCAACATGAGAACAAGACATCGGAGAAGACAAAGGATAACTGACTGGAGGTTAAAGTTATGTGGCATCCAGAATGGATCTTGGGGCAGAAATGGACATTAGAGACAAAACTGAGGAGATTAAAATAAGCCCTATAATTGTAATAGATTGACCAACATCAACGGTGTGAATGGATCACATGACAGTTCTACTTCTCTATTTTGAGATTATTCCTCTATATGATTCCCACACTAGCTATACAAATTTATACGGCTTCCTGCAGGGTGTAAAGGTTCCTCTAATCACAGCATTCGCTGTCATTTATTTCGGTAGGAGGGACCTCATCATAGGTCCGAGCTGTCTCTCCCTTGTGGCTATTGGTGCTGAGTGTAATGAGTGTTTCCCGCCCATTTGTACTTCTTCCTCTTCCTCTGGACAAGGAGGGGATGGCTCCAGCTTCCGGACTCAACCTGCTTAGCGTCCATCTCCCTTTGTACTCTCTAAATGCTTTAGGTAAGTGTTCATTTTGGCACAGTGGGCCCAGCTCCTAAGTCTTACGCACCATGTAACCAGCACTTAATTGATGTTGAGCCAAGAAAAATAAGTGAAAATAGGGCTCGTGCCTTCGATCCAGTGAGGGAAGCCGGAAAGGACAAGCCAGGACTGACTGTGCCCTCCCCCAGCCCAAGCCTTCTGAGGCCCTCTAGCCCTGATCATCCTGTGTTATTGGTTCAGAAGGTCTTGACATCGCTGCTTCTTGCTCCTATGCTCAGTGCTGGTCAGGTCTTGACTCTGTGGAGTCATTAGTGGAGAAAGAGCTCCACCTCTCAAGCCAGTTATACTCTTCCAGTGACAGAAAAGCAAGTGTTTTATTAACCTACCATTTTCCAATTCCTTTTGCTTCTAGATTTCTTTGGTATTTTGCATGGACCACTCTTGCATGAATCAACTGTCATGTGACCTTACCCTTAGAGGTGGTTTTCTCACCACCACTCCCATCCCCACTCCATCTCCATCTGCCTTGAAACAGCTTGGCTTGTTTCCCTGGTTGGTGCCTCTGGGTTTGCATGGCAGTTTGAGGTGGCTTATTAGACATATGACCTATATCTCTACAACTAGGGACTTCCATTCATAAATCCCATCGCGGCACAAATATTCTGAAGGCCTCCATGTAGTAATGTGTGCAACACTCTCTACCGTGTGTGTGTTCAACTAAAACTAAAGCAGAATGAAAGAAAGGAACAAAGGCAGGAGAGGAGGGACGAGGTGAAGGAATAGAGTGTTATGAAGACATACAGAACATTCTCAGGGGGTGGGATGTAGGTACATTTAAGCCTGTCTCTGAGAGTTTCCTTGACTCTTGGTGTACTTCCAATTCCTGATTGACAGTTGCCCTCCCTGTCACCTCACCACTGATGGAATGCTGACTTGTTTTCTGACACACTGTAAAAATCTTCTTGCTGAAGAATACTTGGAACACACAAATATAGTTGTATACCTAAGCTGCATGTCCTCTCCAGAATGCCTATAGCATCACAGAAATTATTTTGCCTTCTCTTGCCCTTTCTTGCACACCTGACTAATCCTCTGAGACTGTCTAAAAGTAAGTGAAACTTCAGTGTTATGCCTAAAATAATCTCCTCAACATGAGAATTCCCTAAACCCCGAGTGACAATTCTTCTCCATTCAAATAGTTTAACACAGTCAGAGATGTTGGGGTGCAGTTCCTGTGCCCCAACCACCCAGGGTGGTAACATGGGGCCAGGGACACAACTGGTGCCAGATTCCAGCATGTCCTTTTCTTTCACACAGTATTCCAGGATGCAGTTACAAATAGGATTCTTGTTAATAGCTTGTCTGTGTGTGTGTGTGTGTGTGTGTGTGTGCGTGTGTGTGTGTGTGCTTGTGCGTGCGTGCATATTCATATACAAATGTGTACAACATGGCATATGTGTGGTGGTCAGAGGACAACATGCAGTAATGTATTCTCTCCTACCATGTGGGTTCAGGTGATCAAACTCAAGTCATCAGACTTGGCAGCAAGTGCCTTTACCCACAGAGCCATGTTCCTGGGCCAGCAGGCTGGTTTTAAACCTGGATCCTTGCTTGCGTGTCTTTGAGACTGTCTGCTTGATGAAGAGGCACTTTAAATTCTTATGTCACAATGAAGGATGACATTAAAAGCCCTCAAACTGCTGTAGCCAGACCTCTCTTTACCTTATGTGTGTGGTGCAAACAAACCCACAATGACTGAAACCCAACATTTGTTCTGCATTCCTTCTATGGAAGGAATTGTTGGTAGAAAGAATACAGGGGACTGACAAGGTAGTAAATTCAGAGCCTGTTCAACCAATATTTGTTTCACCACAGAAATTTTAACTTTAATAACTATTACACGGAACTCTGTACTGCCTCCAAGTTGAACTTGAGAAATTTTTTCCTCAGCCAGAGGGATGGATTCAGAAGCCATTCATAGCTGCTATGACTGAGGAAAAACACTGACCACAGAGTACAAAGAAACAAGGCCTACAAAACCATTGTGGATGCCAGACAAAAAATAATGGAAATAGGAGGAAATGGAAATTGACCGTAGGAAAGTGTTTGATAAAAGGCCCCAAATACTATCCTCTAGACCAAAAATAAACCTTCTGTGCAAAGTTTCAGCACCAGGAAGTTCTCTGGAAATATTGCGTGTTATGGGGCAAGAGAGATGGCTTGGTGGTGGGGGAGTGCTGGTGCTCTTTCAGAGAACCCAAGTTTGATCCCCAGCAATCACCCATGTAAGGTGGCCCACAACTGCATACAACTTCAGTTGGCCTCTGGGGGTACCCCCACCCATACACACAGCATGAACTTAACAAAGACAATACAAGCTAATAATAAATAAAAATGAATTAAACTTAAAATGTGTGTTTCATATATATGAGAATGGAGAACTATATGAGTAACAAGACATTAAGCAGGTTTCTCAGTTGAAGCATTTTCCAATTGTATGTGCGCACTGTAGACACAAATAAGGCTAAAATTGCCCTTTCAGATACAATAGAAATTACTGCTCCTGTGTGTAGAACCTACAATGTGTCTTCTTGCCAGCTTCTCTCTGCTAACTGCTGGTTCTAGAAAGTCATCATCCGATGCCGCTGACACTCGACACTTGGCTTCCAAGACAACAGACATGGGTCTGTCCATCTGTGTCCATGTCCTCAAATGGAAAAGGGAAGAATCCATTCATCCTCATCTCCCATAGTGACAGACAATCTCATGGCCCTATAGAGATGCCAGAGGTGCTGGAAAGACCTTCCTGGCTGTGCTCTTCTAGAAGACAGACACGTCATGAGGGAAACCACAGCTCTGGTTTTCTCTAAGGTAAGTCTGGAGCTTTGTTTGGTTTATACACTATTTCAGGTTAGAATAATTACATTGGCTTAAGGTATTGCCAGAACAGGTGACATATGAGACAGAGAAAGGGAGGAAAAGGGGATCACTGAGAGAAAGTAAAATAGGGAGGAAGGTAGTGGGAGTCTGTAGGTGAGCAAGGGGTAAAGATATATATGTGTGAGAATCTCATAGAAAGCTTATTATTTTGTATAATAATTAAGAGATAATTTTAAAACTTTAAAAAATGAAAAAGAGGAGCTGGAGAGATGATTCATTGGTTAAGAGCTTCCAGAGGTCCTGAGTTGAATTCCCAGCAACCACATGGTGGCTCACAACCATCTGTAATGAAATCTGGCACCCTCTTCTGCCCTGCAGGTATACATGCAGACAGAACACTGTAAAGAATATAAATAAATCTTTTAAAAAATGAAAAAGAGAAGAGCTATTACATTCTGGGGTCTGGAGTTATGGTTCAGGCATTAGGGAAGCATGTTGATCTTCCAAAGGACCCCAGTTTAGTTTCTGTCAAGGTGTTCACAAATGCCTATATCTGGCACCGTGGAAACCCATGTTGGTACAGCATGTACTCATACTGATACACATGAACAGGAATAAAAGTAATACACCTTAAAAATAATTACATTCTATGCAAGTCATGCCAATTAAAAGGCACAGCGTCTAACAGTTCCTTAGTCTTTTCTTATTGTGTTAGTGAAGTGAAAATTTCCAGTCTGAAATAAGGTGCAGATTTGGGTGAATAAAAGTAACACTTTGGAATCATTACACTACAATGCAGCTGAAAGTGGTTGTTTTTATGCTAATTGGACATGAATGTTTATCATGGGATGAGAGGTATTAAAATATTTTGGTATTCAGGTGGAAGTTTCCAGAAAGAGAGTTCTAGAGTGGAAAGAGCACTGACGACTGAGAGTCTCCCAATAAGGTGAGGCTGAAAGCAAATAGTCAATAAAACTTTGCTTGAACTGTTGGCTTAAGTTCATCTATGGTACTTGTTCAAGGCTACTGCTCAGCCAATTAAAAAAGAAACTCAATGTTTATATATCCACAAATTACTATTCCAAAATCAAGGGGTAGGGGAATCTCTATGCATTGTATTCTTGGAGCCAATAAAAATGAACCAAGGAAAAATAGAAGTGGCTGTGTGCCAAAATTACTCTTCAGCTGAGCACCACAGAGGGAGACCGATGTTTGAACTTTCCAAATAAAATCGGAAGTAATAAGTTTTGTTAACAGAAGGGCCCCTCTCTCTCCTCCACAGCTTTAAATACTTCAATGACATTTGGAAAACAATTTTCATAAAGTTTAGTGAATTTTTTATAAAATTAAGAAATCTTAGGACTTGGATTAAGAAAATTGGAAATTTAAATTTTTAATAGTTAAAGAAAATTTAGAGATAATACTTTTCACCCAATATCAGGTTAAAAAAATCATCTCAAAGAAAACTTAAGTGCCCATGAATAATGAAATAGTCACTCTGGGGAGGAAATCTTCCATGTGGTTATCAAAATGGTGACAAGATGTATAAAATAAACTGTATGCCTATTCATAAACTCTTTTCTTACAGTGCTGAAATTTTGGTTTTTTGATTCTTCTATCTTTCTCTTATCTCCCCAAAACTTGGAGTAGTGCCTCCATCAAATGTAGCAAAACATTGTCACCATTTAGTTCCTCATTGCTTAGAAATGTAGCAGTGAACTTTGGTGTAAAGGTTCTTTCACAGTCTACAGCTGATTCAGTGCTGTGTTCTGTAGTCAGACTTGGTTCCACATTTCCTGTCTCTTTGAATAATTATTTAATAACTTTCTGCTTCAGTTTCCTTATCTGTAAAATACTTCTGTCTTAGTTTGTGTTTTTATTGCTGTGAAGAAACACCATGACCATGGCAACTCTAATAAGAAAAACATTTCATTGAGGGGGCTTGCTTACAGTTTCAGAGGCTTAGTCCATTATCATCGAGACAAGTAGCATGGCAGCATGTGGGCAGATGTGATGCAGCTAAGAGTGCTACATCTTCAGGCAACAGGAAGTTGACTAACTGTCACACTGAGAGAAGTTTGAGCAAAAGAGACCTCAAAGCCTGTCTCCACAGTAACACACTTCATCAAATAATGCCACGCCCCTTAATAGTGCCACTCCCTTTGAGGGGCATTTTCTTTCAAAACACAACAGTGGCTCACAGCAACAATAGTAGCTATATCACATGCTCTTTAAAATGTGCAGATAGAGCTGGAGAGATGGCTCAGAGGTTAAGAGAGCCAGATGTTCTTCCAGAAGTCCTCAGTTCAATTCCTGGCAACCAATTGTGGCTCCCAACCATTGAGAATGAGATCTGGTAGCCTCTTCTGGTGTGCAGGCAGAACACTGTATATGTAGTAAATAAGAAAATCTTTTTAAAAATAAATAAAGTATGTAGATAAAGTCAAGTATACAATTACCTTGACATAAAAATAGTATATTTAAGTGTAACATAATGTCCTGTTGCTACATTTACTGAGATCTAGGCACTGTGCATCAGAAACCTTCAGTGCCTAAGAGTATCACCCAATATTTGTAATTACAAGGACAGAAAATGCCAAGCCGACAATTCCTTAAGCATTACTCAGGGGAGAAACTTCCTGCTTATAATGTTTATATGTTGTGTGGCAGTAGTCCTGGGGAGATGTGAACAGATGTCTACATATCCCAGATAGAGAACTGGTGACAGAGCAAAGTAAAGAGATCACTAAAGTCCAACGTGGTGAATAATGAACTACTTAAAGGAGTGTGAGGGAGGGAGGGATTACTTAAAGGAGCAGGAATGACTCAAAGACAGCTGCATCTCCAAACCCCACAAAAGAACTGTTTGGAGTGTATTCCAGGCAGCTTGGCTGGTGTTTGTTTCTTCCAGGCTATCCTGCTCCTCTGAGCCTCTTGGTCTAAGAGTCCAAGGTCAGCAGTCCTCACTGCTTATATACCTGGCAATCTGGTCAGTTTCAGGAACTTCGGGAATCCTTGAGTTGTCTGCTTCCTGTGCTTAATCAGCTTGCCTGCAGGATGGAATGTTTTGCCTCCTTTCAAACATCCTGTGTCTTAATGAGCCTCCTTCCAAGAAGTTGTGAATCTCAGAGGAAACTGCTACACAATGCTTGTACCATTGTTTAAGTCACTCAACATAGGAAGCTTAACTGAAAAGCACATTGATAAATGATAGACCAAAAGCAATCTGTATTATTTGGAAAGACGTTGGTATTAGGCAAAAAATGATTGATTCTATTCTTTTAAAGAGTATCAAGTCAAGAATTTTCACTGTGACTTCTTTTTAATAAAGTCTATAAAATTGTCTTGTCTTCACACCACCATCTTTTCCAACTCAAAATAGCTCATGGGCTTTGCAAAATTTAAGACGTTGACTGCTAAATAATACCTTTCTTTTTCTGTGCTGAGGACCAACAACAGCTCTTATTTCACCCAGAGCCCTAGAATCCCTGACTTGATTAAATACACATAAACAGGAGCACAGAGATGGTTCCCACTTATAATGGAAGGCAAGTGTGAGCTGAAAGGAGAAGAGTAGAAAAATGCCAGCCTCCATTTCTACCCAGTGTGATTCTAGTTGTTCTAGAATACCCCACACAGAAAGAACCCAGGGCAAGAGAAAACCCTATTAAAAGTGCCCCTTGTGATTTTATCTTTATAATTACCCCACCTTATTTAAGTTATTTATTCTTCAAAAGGGAGAAAAGGAAAGAGCAAAGGTGAATGTGTGCATCTGTATGTGTGTGTGTGTGTGTGCGTGCATGCGTGTGCAAGTATGTGTGCACTGGTCTCTCTTTGTCATCTCATAGCTAATCTTACTCATTTACATGACTTTTCTGTTATGAATTCACTGCTACATATGCTGGCAGGTTCCCACATTCCATGTTCATTCTGCACAAACGCTTAGAAAATACTTTTACTGAGTATGAGCAAGCACACAGGTGTTCAGAATAAAAGTGGCTTTTCATTTTCAGCAGAAAATCTGATTGTGAGGAGTTGTGTCATCATCCCACTAATTACAGTCTGAGCTCAACACATTTATTAATTCCATATGTTCATCCCTCCACACTGGCCTGAGGGCAGGAAGAGATGAAGCAGAACTCAGGTTTCTCCAACATGACAGTGTTAGGAGGGCTTCAAGACCTAACCATTCTTTGTCTAAATTACTTCATTATGCCTGTGCTTTTTACGTAGGAAGCAACCAGCACAACATAACAACCAGATTCACGGAGGATGACAAGATACAATGTTTGTGGTTCAAAGGCTCCAGAACATGCCATCTTTTTTAAAAAAAAAACTACTATTCTCGTTAGAGAAATTCTATTTTGTATATTGGAGTTTAAGGTCAAGCTTATGAAAGTGTAAGTGTTACATTTATTTAAGTCTGTGGCATTTGAATTAAGTCCTCTTAGTTTTATGGTCCCTTATAGGAGCATTTATTTTAAGCAATTGTTTCTGAATTTTTAACATAATAGGAATTAGAAGGATATGAATAGAAGGAGCAATAATTGAAAGGCACGACTACCTTTGTTCATGGGGAGATTGCTCGGTGGGAAAGATGATTGTGGTTCATAGTCCTAAGTTAGAATCTCCAGAGCTCGTTAACGCATACATGTCTGTAATCACAGTGGGGGAAACAGTATCTGTGGAAATTTGTGGCTAGCCTGGAGAACACAGCAAAGAAATCCTTCCCCAACAAGGTAAGAGATGCGTGTGGGGCTGTCCTCTGACCCCCAAACATGCACCTTGCTATATCCATACCCATACTTATACATACACGAATACACATACATGTCACATACAGAAAGAATATTTCTTTGAAGGACATTAGTTAGTCAACAGAGATGAAAGACAATGACATACAAAAAGGAATAGAGTTAGGTCATGTTGTTGAGCTACATGACTGGCTGGGAACTCATTGAACTATAAGCTATTTCGTTTAACTCTCAAAAACAATATGCTTTGGGACACTATTATCCACATGTCATAGATGGATAGATAGTTCCATAGAACCAGCGTTACTTATTGAAGCTCACACAGTAAGTAGCAGACTGGGGTTTTGATCCTGATCATTTGCATATTTTACAAAGCCTACTTGACTTGATCTGGGTATGTGCAAATTTGAATCTCAATCAGGAGGTTAGTGCATTTTTCCTGTACCCTCTCCACCTTCCCAAGTGCAATGGTGTGCATAGAACATCTGGGGCAAGCATTCTCTTGCTCCTTCTAGACCTCTATCTTCTCTCCCTTTGGGTAGTCTCATACAGAGCCTTCACTTACTTTATCCATACCTCCCAGCATGGGCTCGCTGACTTACTAGTCAACTTTTCTATGTAATGCAAAGTCATCTTCTTGGTCAACTGAAGCACTGGAGAGCAGAAACAATGCATGGAACACTCATTTTACAAGGATGGCAAAGTAATGTTTTTCTTTAAATTGATTGTTGCTTAGAGTGTCGTGTTGCAAAACTTGTAAAACTGCTCTTTGTATATAAAAATTTAATCTTCTGAATATTTAGGAAGAGCACCTGTCTAGGGCATGGGCAGAAGATGGGAAGAGCTAAGGAGTAGAAGGGCAGCAGAAAATGAGAGCACCCACACCCTAAATCATGCTTACAGTACAGCAGGGCTTGGTGTAAATTTATGTTGTGAATGGTGCTAGTTCAAATGAGTATGGCTTGTGTAAAATTTATAACATTAAAAGTCATGGATTTAAGTTGCTTGTCTCCATTCAAATGAAACATGCACATTTGTAAAGTAAAGTTTTGTCATTTTGTTCCAGCTCCTACTGCCAAACAGTCCATGGGCTCACAAAAGAATAATAATGCAGGTAATGGGGGCGGGGAGAACATACACATTATTTAAAAAAAAATCACAGGTGCTGCATGAACACATGAAAAATTTTCCACGTATTTGACTGTAAAGGGAATGTAAGCCAAAGGTACTCTGGAATTCTGCCTCCCCACAGGCAGAATGGAAGCAGACAGCAATTAGTACAGCTAGGAGATGGAGGACAGGGAGCACTTATTGTTGCTGATTGGAACGTAAAGTTCAGCCATTATCAGAATCAGTTTGCGTGCTCCTCAAAATGTAAAATAGAACTTATGTGTGATTCTGCTATGACACTCTTGGGTTTATACAGAAAAACAAAGGTCAACATACAATAAAGATACTTGTGAACCAATGTTTATCATGGCCCTATTCACAATGGCCATACTATTGAATCAGCTGGATTACCCATCAATGGGTGAAAGGATAAATGAAATATGTACACAATTGAGTGTTACTAGACCATAATGAAGAAATGCGTGTTGTTGTTTGCAGGAAGCTGGGTGGAATTGCTGACCTGACCATCATGTTAAGTGAAACAAGCCAGACTCAGAAAGACAAATGTGACTTGGCTCCTATTAGATATGGAATGGAACAAGGGGCTGAATTTGAAAGTAAAGAGGGTGAGTTGAGAAGAGCAAGGGAGTCAATGAGAAAGGAAGGTTTCTTAGGCATTTTCTGTAATAAAACACCATGACCAACAAAACCCATAGGTTAATCTATGCATAGGGTACCAGATGAACAAGAATTAATCGGGCAAAATAGCATGGATAGAAATGGCTGGAAAGAAAACAACAACAGGAAGCTGAGAGTTTATCTCAGCCATGAGCATGAAGCAAAGAGAAGAAACTGGAGTAAAGAATTTTAACTCTCAAAGCCCACCTCCAGTGACATACTTTCTCTGACATGGCTGTACTACCTAGACTTCCCAAATAGCATTACCACAGGGAACAAAGTGTTCAAATGCCTGGGACTATGGGAAATATTTATCATTTAAACAACTGCAGAGGATAATAGAGATAAAATTTTAGTCACTGATCTATTGTTATGAAGAGACACTGTAAGTTGGGGCAATTCTCATAAATAAAAAAAAAACTGGGGGCTTGCTTAAAGTTTCAGAAGTTAGTCCATTATCATGGTAGGAAACATGGCAGCATGCAGGCAGGTGCTGGAGTAGTAGCTGAGAGTTCTACATGCTGATCTGTAGGCAGAGAAAGGCTTTGGGCTTGGAATAGGCTTTTGAAACTTCAAAGCCTACCCCTAGTGACACACTTCCTCTAACAAGGCCATACCTCTTAATCCTTCTAATCCTTTCAAATAATACCACTACCTGGTGACTAAGCATTCAAATATGAAAGCACCACACACATGATTATGATCAATATATAGTATATCTAAGTATAAAAATGCCACAATGAAATTAATACATCTTTTTGCATGAATATACTAATTTAAACGTTTAAAAAAATTTACATTTGTCCCCATAGTGAATGAAGCAAAAACAAACAAACAAACAAACAAAACTTATATACCCAGAATAAAAATTCATCCACTCTGAGTAGGGCTCACTTTTCTCTGAATAAAATACTCAGCATCCCTAATATTCTCTATCCCTTCAGTCCTTCCTATGGAATAGGTATTAGTAGAGAAGGATAAAGGTGTGACACAGAGTCCTGCCTGGGCCTTGCTATCCCCCGTCACTGGTGGAAAGGACTTCATGCTAATCTTTAGATGTGTGCACTATGCTATCCTCTCTCATGTAAGCAGGTGGCTTTTGTTGAGCTGCTCACTCTGCCGTGTGGTGGCTCCTTCACTCCTTGACTACAGCTGAGAACTACTATAACTCATGACGCAGACTTTTTGGGCTTTTGGATCCCTCCTAGGAACCATTGCCTGCCCCCATTGCCACCTCAGCCTGTTTGCATCTCTTTCCGAGTCTTTAGCTCTTCTTGCACCTGGCCCTCATTGATCTGTCTTCATCGGCACGTTCTTTTGAGCCACTGTGTCCTCTGAAATGCCTCTGGACTCTCAGCTCTGGAATATATTGTGAAGGTACCCATCTGATCCACTGTAGTCTCCTTTCTAAGATCTAGGGAGATACTAAGCCAAGAATCCCAACTCTAGTGAGCCTCCTAATCCATGGACCTTGTAGTTTATCCCTACCAAAGCCCACATAGGAAACTGGGACACATTTGGCTAAGTGCTTTGGTATCGTCTCTTCATCCACACTCTACATGTGGATCCCTGGCACTGCCTTGGCAGGAAGGGAGATTTCTTTTATTTCCCCATGCCACTCCCTCCTTCAATGAGAGAAGGGCCATAATATCAGAAAAAGAATTTCTTCCCATAGTTGGAGAAAATTGTGAACAGAGTTCTTCAAATTTTGCTTTAGTGGGCTAAAGAGAGAAGGAAAGAAACTGACAACCCAGGGCCAAGACAATAGTAATATTGTAAGAGCTAACCCTGGGCACAACTTGATTGTTCTGTTAGGAGCTGACTATTAAGTAAGTCTTCCTCACTGACTTAAACTAAAAGTTCCGGGTTCCACAAAATATCCATAAGGCTAGAAGTCTTGTATTTTAAAATGCAAAAGACGAAAGTACTTTAACAATTCTCAATTGTACCTCAATGCAGAAACTATGTAAAGTGTACTGTGGATGGTATACTCTTGGAGCAGAGGCAGAACTCAACAACCTGGTGCTGTAAGTAGCTATTTTGCTTCAGTTGCTCTGTTTATAACCTAAGCCAGCTTTCAGCAATACCCCCAACAAATTATGACTGCATATTAGCACAATGAACTCTAAAATATTGATAACTGAAATATCGTGAAGAAAACAGAACTAGAAATTTGCACATTGCTGGAAGGCATAAAGTCATACAACTCTTTAGAGAACAATTTGCACTTTCCTACAAAAACTAAACAGATGCTTGCCTGATGATGCAGCAGTTCCATTCCCAGATCTTCACGCAGAAAAACGAGACCATGTGCACACAGAGAATTGTGCGCACACACTCACAGATGCTTTACACGTGCAGCAAATTTGAAATCATTGGTGGATCCTCACTTCAACAAAGAGTAAAGCAAATTATGGGATACCCATAATGCAACAGAACACCAGCACAAAATATGGCTGACCCAAGCACTCTCTGCTAAGTGAAAAACAAAGACACCGAAAATTGTACATTCATTCATATCAAGTAATAGTGAAGACTTAGCTAGAGGGAAATCATCAGTGATTGCTAAATGCTGGAGTGTGGTGGAAAAGATCAAAACAGAATTTTAGGATGCTGTACATTCTTAATATCTTTGATTGGAATTCATTCCTTTTTCAACCCATCCAACTATGAACCTGAAATGAATATATTATAATATATACATAATTATGCCTTAAAATGTTAATGAAAATATAATAGGGGGAGATACTTCAGGCTCCTGCTCTCTCAAGGTTACTATTGCTGTGATTAAACACCATTAACCAAAGAAAATCTGGGGGGAAAGAGTTTATGTCACTCACAGTTCCATATAGCATTTCATTGTCTAAACCTGTGATGGTAGGAACTCACACAGAGCAGAAACCTGAAGGCAGGGGCTGATGCAGAGGCTGTGGAGGGGATGCTGCTTACTGGCTTGCTCATCATGGCTTGCTCCGCCTGCTTTCTTATAGAACCTGGGACCTAGCATAATCCACAATGGCCTGGGTCCTCCCTTATGAATCACTAATTAAGAAAATGCTCTATAAGTTTGCCTACAGCCAAATCCTATGGAGGCATTTTCACAACTGAGGCTCCCTCCTCTCTGATGACTCTAGCCTGTGTCTAGTTAACATAAAACTAGCCAGTATACCTACCGATATTCTGCAACTAAGTAGTAAAGCCTTTGTTTGACCTTGGTAAGGCATCCTAATAATCTATAATTTCCAGATAGTGTGTGTACACCGTATTGCTGTTCCAGAATGTAGTTCCTTTAGATATGTGCTGTATATCTCTAGGTCATATCTACTATCGGGTTTGCCTCCTTCTGTGTTGATTGAAGAGTGCTTTAAAATGCTGACATAAGCATAGGCAGATGAGAAAATAAAACAAAAGTAGGATGTAGTCATGCGCCCCA
>PVIU01026363.1:0-22141 GCA_004026605.1 Ondatra zibethicus | reverse complement strand
TCAGAGCTTCCATGGGATATGTGTGCTGTGTGCATTTATAGAGACAAGGGAATTTAAGATCCCAGTGTCTTCCTGGTATATGATATACAAAATCTTTCTTTCTTTCTCAGCTCCTTATATTTGAATAAAAAGAGTCAAGGCAAGATTACCTTTTGAGCAGAACCCAGTGGCACAGGCCTGAAATCTCAACCATTTGGGACGCGGATGCAGGTAGATTTTAAATTCGAGGCTAACCAGGGAAATGTCATGAGGCCCTGTCTCAAAGTAAAATGTTTTTGTTTTCTTGTTTTGTTTTTGATTTTTATGGTTTTTGTTTTAAAAGAAGAGCTGGAGGTATAGTCTGGGAATAGAACACTTGCCTGGAATCTACTCAGGAAGGGCTGGAAGTGTGGCTCATTGATACAATGCTTGCCTTGCATGCAGAAGACATTGGGGGTCAATCCCTTGGTTAAGAAGGAAACAAAAAGAATGGGGGGGCCGCTCAGCAAAATGGCTCAGTGGGTAAAGGCACTTGTCACCGAGTCTGAAGCCCTGAGTTCAATCCCTGAGACCCACATGGTGGAAGGTAACAACAGAGTTCTGTGAGTTGTCCCCCACAGGTGTGCCACAGCACAGGGTGGGGCACATGTACACCAAGGACACAGAGGGCAGCAGGCAGTCTGAGACTTCCAGTCCTGGGAGTGTGAGAGAATGCTTTGTTTTTTAAGCTGCCCAGTCTGTGACATTTTGTTATAGCAGCCAGAAGAAGCTAATACAAGGACCCTGGAGGTGTATCTTGGGAGTTGGTATCACCTATCCCCACTCTTCTCCTAGGTCAGAGTCCCTAAGACAATGACACAGCCTCTGACCTACAAGACAGTACATCAAACCCAAGTCAGTCTGGCTAGGGAAAAATATCCCACCATTTCCAAAGAAGATTTTGAAGCTCTCGGGGCCAGAGGGAAGGCTAAGAAACACAGTTTCTAGACCTCAGCCCAACTCTGCAACAGCCAGACTAGACCTGAGAGTCAGCCTGGCGGTCCGTTCCTCCTCACCACTCATGGAAACCTCTTTAAGGATCGCCAGCAAAGCAGCCCTTCCTGGGGATCAGTGTGGTGTGACTAGCCTGGCCCCTTTTCTGGTGGCACACCTTTCCCATAGATCTAGGGAGCTGCTGACTGACACTGTCCACCCAACCCCGAGAGCCTCCTCCTTGGTGGCACCTGTACTCTTACGGGCATGTGCGTGGGGCACGCTGGCTCTTACTCTGTACCCATCTCCAGAGGACCGTGGGGCATGCTGGCTCTCTGTACCAGTCTCCTGAGGGCCGTGGGGCACGCTGGCTCTCTGTACCAGTCTCCAGAGGGCTGTCTGCATCCTCTCCACTCCCATTTTTTTTATTATTCTTTTCAAGTCCTTAGCTGTAGTGAGAATTCCCACAGAGCTCTGCCGCTGGCTTGATTCCCGAGTGTTAGTACCTGGCCTTTTGCGTCGTTCCATATCTTCTGTCTGAAGTATGTAAATCTCGTCTGGGAGTTTCCTAAAGGTTCAAAGCCTATGCAAAACTTGGCTGTGGGAGGACTCAGAAAACAGGTATCCTGCAACTGGGAATTGCTTTGGCATTTGTCTTTTTGGGGAGCTTCAGATAAGAGGTTTTGGTATGGGGAAATTGACTCGGCAAGGTGTAAATTGTATAACAATGATAATAATAAAAAAAGCCTTTTGCAAAGCTACAGTCAGTCAGTTCGCAAGAGGTTGACTCCCCTGCATCTAAAATTTATCCTGGACTGACTCTGTTTCTCGAAGCAACATTTTGCCCTGTGGCTCAGCATAGGTCCACACCAAGGCAGACAAAAGGCCATGCTTGGTAGGATTTCCCTACATCTCTCATTTAAGCCTCCTCTGAGTGAGAGCCCTAACACAATCACCATCCACGTAGGCCTGGTGTCCCCATGCGGAAACCCAGCCTGCATTTTCCATCCTCTGGAAGGAGTCACAGGCCATTCCCAGGAGCTGTAGATGGGGTGGTGGGAGAAGCCAGAGGAGCAGGTGCCTTAGGAGTCTGAAACACACGCAAGGCACTCACCTGAGTCCTCCACGTCACTAGAGTCTCTTTCCCCTGGGGGATGGGGTCTGCTGCATGTCCACAATGCCAGGGCTTCCTGCTCAGACTGCACCTGGGACAGTAAATGCAGGTCGAGTCATGATACCCTTGGTGTTTTGAGGTTCAGGACACTGATTCCCCTGGGTCCAGTCACAGCCAGGAATGACCTTCCAGATAAGAAACTTGGTTTTCTAGCAGACATAGATTTTTCTCTCAGACCCATAGTTCATCACTGTGACTGTCCTGTTGGAACTAAGAGGCACTGTTTAAAGAATGTGCTGCACTTCCCACATGTGTGCTCCTCCCCTGCTGTCTTACGATGTAGCCCAGGCTAGTCTCCAGCTTGACATCCTCCTACCAGGTCCTCCAAATGCTAGGATTACAGGTGTGCACCAGCACATCTGGCTGTCACTCACTGGTTCCTACACACTCAGCCTAGTGCCAGTTAGAAGAATTCTTTACAGTCTTAGTAGGAAGAGTTTGGGAGCCCTGTGGTTAATTTTGGTGCAAATCTGTTTGATTTGAATGTTTCATCCTCTATATAATTTGTTGTTCTTTCCCACAGGGTCTGTTTGTCGTCTCTGAACTGATGTTGAATGTGTCCACATTTATCAACTTCTGATTCTACTTCAGTGCCAGTCAAGACTGATTTCCTCTTGCAAGAAATTTTTGTCCTATTGTTCTTGTGTAACTAGGGTTACAAGGTTAGAGAAATATATTGCAAATGACTATCCCACTGCTGAATAAATGGATAAATACTGGACTGCTCTCAGAGGAGAAAATATTAGGGTGTAGATTTATTTATTTGCAGAATCACAAGCTAGTTTAACACACACATACACATACTTACACATGTATATACACACACTCACAGACACACTCACACACCAGGATTGAATACAGGCTTGCACACACTCTGTTAGGTCCACAGGGGTCACGCAAAGATGGGGACAAACCATGGAAGTCTAGTAAACCAGAAACAAACTTTATTCCAGGAAAAAAATTTAAAAAATTAAAAAAATAAATCTCCATAGGCACAAAAAACTTATCAGTTGGCTGAGACCATAGCCAGAGATAGACTTGTAAGGTTGTGGCAAAGGACTGTTTCTAACTCCCCCCCCCCCCCCCCCCCCCCCGCCACTTTTATAGCAAGAAGCAACAAGTATTAGGCATGAACAAAGGAATTTTAACAATCTCTAAGTGAAACCTAGATACAAATTGCTCTTGTTTGCAATTTCCAGTAACAGGTTTTTAGTTAGACTAGTGTTTGTATTTTACGTCTTTGTTTCTGCCTGGCACTCCCTGACGGTGTTTACTGAAGCTCTGCACACCCCCAATGCTGCCAGTTTCACGCAGCAGGGACAATGCATAACCCAGAAGTCATGTACACCCACCCACCAAAGGCTAACTCCGCTTGTATCCTTTGTTGATCACAGGTGGCCTTAGGTGTTATCTTAGGCTAACTCTCAGTTTTCAGAGCTAACCCTCAGTTTGCAGAGGGATGCTTCTGTCTTGTAAACAGAGCAGCCAGTTGTAAAGCAAAATAACCCACTGTTAACAGTTAATCCTTAAGCCGCTGAGAAAACTGCTGACAGTCTGCTCTCATTCTCCTAGGCTTATAACTTTGCATTTCTTTATTTATACATTCTTATTTCTGGAATCTACATTTCTATATTCTTATTCTTGGACTCTTCAACTCCACCAAACACTTCGGCCATTCTTTGGTTTCCATATTTTGTTTTTCCTTTTACCTTGTGGGTCCCAGGGATTGAGCTCAGGCTTGCTGGCAACACATTTAATCCAAGCACCATCTTGTCAACCCTTATGTCGTTCTGAACTGGATCGGAACATCTTCTCACGACTGGTTCCTAACCCTGTCTTGACTGAGCCCTGACCTCAACCTAAAGTCCTGAATCTTTTGTGCATTTCACACTTGAACATTAAACAGCCTAACATCATGATTCCCAGAGGCTGTTCAGTCCAAAAGACCACTTCCCTCGCTAACATCCTGAGCCACATCAGTCTTTAGTGCCACGTCCCCAGGAGCTTTCTCCTCTCATACCTCACATAGGCTAGGTCAGTAATCAACAAACAAAAGAGATGTCTAAAGTGTTTATCTAATTATTCCTTATCAATAAAAATTCAGATATCAGGGCAAGAACCTGAATGATCAGAGAAGCTGTGGAAAAGCCACAAGTGACCTCCTATCTCTTCTGTTCCTCCATCCAAAAAGGCTGAGATCCTCTCTCAGCCCTACCTTACTACTTCCTGTTCCCTATCTGTCCCCAGTCCTCCAAAACCTCTATGGTTAATTTTGGTCAACTGATGGCTAGCTCTGTTCTCTCACTAAAAGTAAAGTTTATTGTCAGAATGCAATCAAAATATCACACAGTAGATGCCCACATGCCCACAGCAGCAGGAATCAGCTTAGATGTTTTGTACTCCATGTGAAGTATTCAGCCATGAAGATCAATTGGATCCTGCCATTTGCAGCAAAAATAAATGGAACTGGAAGGCATTGTGTTAAGTAAATGAACCAGACTCAGAAAGACAGTATCACACGTTGTCTCTCATATGTGAAAATTTGATCTTTTTTTTTTAACTGCCTTGGAGACAGGATCTTGCTATGTAGCCCTGCCTGTCCTGGAACTTACTATTGGAGACCAGCAGGCTGGGCTCAAACTTACAGAGATCCTTTTTTTCTCTGTCACTCCGGTGCTGGGATTGAAGGCATGCCCCACCATGCCTGGCTTCTCCCCGGCTTTCTTCACTGAGCTGAACTACGTCTGATTCTCCATTGTTGTGAGGAGACACCTAACAAAAGAACCCATTCTGCTTCTCCTCAGCGGCTTCCTCCCATCATGGGTGGAGAGGGTCAAAACTGTGGTGAGCCTACAAGTACTATGCAGTAAAAGCACAGCTGACAGACCGCTAGACAAACTCACAAAAAATATAATATTGTGAAGAACCCATTTTGCAGAGTTGCAGGAACACTTATCTTTTGGGTAAGTCACTGTCAGTTCTGTAGAATTCTTGTGAAATCATGACATTTCTCCCTTCTATAATATCCCAACAGTGTATAAACCTGACTTTTCCCATAGGGCAATCGGATACCTGCCCGACACCATGAAGCCATGCTGTAAAAGCATTTATTCAATCAAACCTTTGTTCTCATAGCCAAAATTTACATAAAATTAGTTTCCCACAACTATCTTTATTGACAGGACTCATCAACAAGAAAGAAGCCCATATATCTGCTCTAACAGCCGACTCAGGAAGGTGTGATCTACTGTAAGATACTAATATTCTGTGTTTATTCTTCACCTTGGTTTCAATTAACATAAGATCATATCCCAGGAAACTGTTTTTACCATTACCCCTAGAGATACAGGAAAAAATGCTTGAGTTGCTAAATCAGCCTCAGAGAAATCAATTCTCACTTGGCTACTGTCCGGCACCTTGTTGGAGTTGAAAGCAAAACCTTAAAATTTTAGCTCAGCCATCTAGACACTAATGCTAATCATCAAGCCCGCGAGTTACTATAGCTACCAACACTGTGCTCCCAGCTGCCAGGGAAGAAAGCAGAAGTGCCCTGAGAACACAACAGCACTGCCGCGTTTTTCTGCAATTAATTATAAACTTCTAGTTATACTTAAGAAATGTAGTTAGTGCATGAAAACTTCTTGAATTCTGCAGTGATTTAGAAGTCCCATTCTTAGTTGATCCTCCTGATATCTGCCAGGTAGCTTCATGGCCACACCCCTTCTGAGACATAAGATGCCTTCTTGTCAGATGCACTGGTTTTTCTTGTGATTCTGTGAAATGCATGTTTGATACTGTTGTTTCCGCTTATGGGATTGCTAACTTGTCTGAATGCCAATATAAACTGAAAGCTTTGTGGAGACCGGCCCTTGCCCCGCTTCCCCCAAGGAATAAAGAAACATGTAGGAGTCAGTCAGTTTGTCCAACCCTCAGATCCCTCTCCCCAGGCAGTTTTCACCTGCCACAGAGAATCTTAGCTGGACCCCGTGGGGATACTAAGGCTGGTACTCAAGGCCCCCGATACAAGACGTCATGATGGACAGGAGGCAGAGGACAGTGAAGGAAGGGACCAACCCCAGAGCTAACCCCCAAGGAACATGCCCCCTCCAGTAACTGGCTTCATTCCCATCCTTGCACAGCTCTGCTAGGAGCCAACTTTGGTCCAGATGTGGAATCTATTGATGAGTGTGTTTGCTGGGTCACAAACACCCTCACAGACCCACCCAGAGGCGTGCTTTTCAAATCAAGATAAATAACTAGCCATTCTCCTCCTGCCTCTTTTCTCTCTTCCCACCCTCTTTTTGAGACAGGTTTCACTCTGGGTGCTTTTGAACTCACGATGTCACCCAAGATGACTGCTGCAACTTGTTTGGTCAGAAGCGTCACCTCAGCTCCCTGGCACCCCTTTATACAAAAAGTCTGGAGTATTTAGCTGGGGGCTTCACCCCAGCTCCTGGCATAAGCTCCCTCCCCTGGGAGTTGTCTCAGTCCAAACTCCACCTCTGAGAAAGCCTGCCAAATGGTGACCCCTCCCCAGGGAGGGTCAAGACCACTCCCATAGACTATTGAAACTGCCCCCCCCCCGAGAATGAACACGTGGTCTCTGGGTTTTGAGTGGTTTCCCCTTCTCTCTCTTTCCCTCTCCATGTTTTCCTGGGGGCCACCTGGGAGTTTTGTGATCTAGTAGACCTGGGCATCTTTTAATTCGGTCTGATTTGGTCTGCTTGGGATTATTTACATAGACAGAGAGGTTTGTTGGCCAGAAGAAAATACTTAACACAACTCTCTTCCTGCCTCAGTCTCCCCAGTGCTAGGATTACAGGTGTGTGCTCTGATGCGTTGTGGAAGATCCAAATTGTTCTGTAAATTATGTAATTTCATTTTCTGTGTATGGGGTGCTTTGTCCAGACATATGTGAGTTCGTGATCTGCGTGTTTGGTGCTTGTGGAAGCTGGAGGAGGGCATCAGATCTCCTGGAACTCTTTCAGTTAAGGACTCTGAAAGAGCAGCAAGGGCTCCTAACCAGACAGAGGTCCCTCCTTCCCAACAGCATCAGTTTTCAGTGCTAAAACTTTCTCAGCTATTTTGTTTGTTTATTCGCTTTGTTTTTGTACTATTTAGTACCACAAACTGCCTTTCTCCCCAGGAATAACTGTTATTATTTTGCTGACCTTCCCTGTCACCTGGGTCTGTCCCTTTAAGAGACAAACTCCTCCCACTCCCAACACCTCCTTCTGCCTCCTTCCCAGTCTGCTCTCTCTCTTCCTGTCCCTCTTCTGAAGCTACTTCCCCTCTCCCTTCCCCCCTTTTCCTCTTCCTTTTCCCTTCCATAACCCACTAAATAAACTCTATACCCAAACTCTCTTTTTGCATGATGTGTCTGCCTATCTCTCACCTGCCATCGACTCCCACCTGCAAAGGGGACTGATTGTTGAGGCCTCGGGTGACCCGCTGCTGCCCCTCATAGGACCACCGCCCCTTATGGGACTGGCCTTCCCTCTCGCCATATGGTTATGAACAATAACAACTTCTCTGGTGACAAATAGAAAACTGTAAAAAAGTTTTCCTCCTGGTGGAAAAGGAATAAAGAATCTCCTTTCATTTTGGAGCATTTTCATTGAAAAAGCTGCTCTTGATAGGAGACACTAAATCCAGACAGTTTCCTATGGTGATCTTTGTTTTTGCTCTAACAAATAAAGCTCGCCTGGAGATCAGAGTATGGAGCTAGCCACTAGTTAACGTTAACCATAGATAGAGATCAGACAGTGGAGGCACACACTTTAATCCCAGCACTCAGGAGGAGGAAGCAGGAAGATCAGGAGATTAAGGTCACCCTGGGCTACCCGAGATTGATCCAGTCTAAAAGAGAAACAGAGCCAGGTGATGGAAGCTCATGCCTTTAATCCCAGCACTTGGGATCTCACACCTTTGATCCCAGTACTGGGGAGGCAGAGACAGAAAGAGATATGGCTGGGAGAAGAGAGGAATATAAGGCAGGAGGAGACAGGAGCCTGTCCCTTTTGGTCTGAGGATTTGGTAGAGGTAAGAAGTCTCTCTAGCAATTGACTCCTTTACTTCTCAGATCTTTTAGCATTTACCCTGATATCTGACTCAGGGTTTTTATTATTAAGACCACTTAGAATTTGCTCTACATCTGGCATCCAATGTGTGGGCAAGAATTTATAAAAAGCCCCTTGCCTGTGGCTTTGTAGCCACTGGTACGGGCTGGAGCTGCATGTGGCAGGAGTCCTCTCACCATATAATAATCAAAATACTAAACATACAGAACAAAGAAAATTAAAAATTGAAAGGGAAAAAGACCAAGTAACATATAAAGGCAGACCTATTAAGGTCCTGGACAGATGTGCTGCAGACTCTAAGAGAACAGAGATGACAGCCCAGACAACCATACCCAGGAAAACTTTCAATCACCATAGATGGACAAAATATGCTATTCCTTAATAAGGTCAAATTTAAACAACATCTAGCTACAAATCCAGCTCAAGAGAAGGTGCTGGAACAAAAATGCCAACTTAAAGAGGTTAACTATAACTTGGAAACACATGAAATAAATTTCACACTAAAAACCAAAAAAGGGGACACTCATGCACACACACCACCACCACCACCAACAACAAAATAACAGGAATTGACAATCACTGGTCATTGATATCTTTCAATATCAATGGTCTCAATTCCCCAATAAAAAGATGCAGGCTAACAGAATAGATGTGAAAACAGGATCTATCCTTCTGTTGCATCCAAGAAACACACCTTAAGATCAAGGATAGATATTACCTCAAGGCAAAAGGTTAGAAAAAGATATTCCAAGCAAATGGACCCAAGAAGCAAGCTTGTAGCCATTTTAATATCTAACAAAATAGACTTCAAACTAAATCTAATAAAAATGACAGGGAAGGACAGTATATACTCATCAAAGGGAAAATCCACCAAGATGACATTTCACTTCTTAACATCTATGCCCCAAAGAAAAGGTCACCCAAATTTTTAAAGAAACACTAATCCAGCTAAAATCACATATTGATCCTCACACACTAATAGTGGGAAATTTCAGTGCCCCACTCTCACCAGTAGACAGGTCATCCAGACAAAAACTAAACAGAGAAATTCTGGAAGAGAAGACAATATAGACCTAACAGATATTTATAGAACATTTCACCCAAACACAAAAGAATACACCTCTTCTCAGTGCCTCATGGAACATTCTCCAAAACTGATCACATACTCATACACAGAAGAAGTTTCAACAGATACAAGAAAACTGAAATAACCCCCTGTATTCTATCAGATTACCACAGATTAAATCTGGATATCAACAACAACAGAATGCTTATAAACACATGGAAACTGAACAACTCTCTACTGAATGAAAAGTGGGTCAAGACAGAAATAAGAAAGAAATTAAAGACTTTCTAGAATTCAATGAAAGTGAATGCACAACATACCCAAACTTATGGCACTGTGGGAGCCCACAAGTGACTCATTTTCCATCTGGAGTCCATCCTGACTTCTAAATCATTTGAGTTCAAGCTTGCTTGCTTCAGTCTCCTTGAGGGCTGTTAGAATGTTCTATTAAGTCCATGGGAAAGAGTACTTTTGTATACAAGCAGGCTTTGAAATAAACTCTGGGCTGTTTGGCATTGACCAACAGACCTCCCAAATCTTTTCTGTGTCTCTATCTCAGTTTCTTTCATCCGCCATTTCCTCAATCCTCATGCTCTTCTCCAGGTACCCTAGTTGACTTGTCAGCTGACTCCAACATGGTATACTATGAAAGCAGTGCTAAGCAGAAAGTTCATAACATTAAATGCCTACATAAAGAAATTAGAGATATCTCATATCAGCAACTTAACAGCACACCTGAAAGCTCTTGAACACAAGGAAGCAAACACACCTAAGAGAAGTAAACTGCGGGAAATAACTCAGAGCTTAAATCGATAAAATAGAAATGCAGAGAACAATACAAAGAATCAATGAAACAAAGAGTTGGCTCTTTGAGAAAATCAACAAGATAGATAAATCCTCATCCAAACTAACTAAAAGACACAGAGGGAATATACAAATCAATGTCAGAAACAAAAGGGGAACATAACTACAGACACTAAGGAAATCCAAAGAATCATAAGGACATACTTTAAAAAAAAAAAAACTGTACTCCACAAATTGAAATTCTAAAAGAAACAAATCATTTCCTGTATAGACACCACTTACCAAAGTTAAATCAAGATCAGATAAATAATTTAAATAGACCTATAACTCCTAAGAAAATAGAAGCAGTCATTAAAAGTCTCTCTATCAAAAAAAGCCTACAACCAGATGGTTTTAATGCAGAATTCTACCAAATTTTCAAAGCAGAGTTAATGTTAACACTCCTCAGATTATCCCAAAGAAGTGAAGCTGAAGAAACATTACAAAATTCATTTTATGAGGCCACAGTCACACTGATACTCAAAGCACAGAAAGATGCAACAAAGAAAGAATTACAGACCAATTTCCCTCATGAACATTGATGCAAAAATACTCAATACTTGCTAATCAAATCCAAGAACACATCAAAAAGATCATCTACCATTAAATGAACATTATCCCAGAGAAGCTGGGATGGTTTACATACAAAAATCTGTCAATGTAACCCACCATATAAACAAAATGAAAGAAAAAAACACATGATCATCACATTAAATGCTGAAAAACCTTCAACAAAATCTAACACCCCTTCATGATAAAAGTCCTGGAGAGATCAGGGGATATAAGGAACATACCTAAACATAATAAAGACAATTTACAGCAAGCCAACAGCCAATAACAAACTAAATGGAGAGAAACTCAAAGCAATTCCACTAAAATCAGGGACAAGAAGCTGTCCACTCTCTCCATGTCTATTCAATGTAGAACTTGAAGTTTTAGCTAGAGCAATAAGACAACTAAGGAAATCAAGGAGATGCAAATTGAAAGGTGAAGCAGGTGTGTCCAGCTTTTAAAGGCTGCCTAGCATATGTGCATATGCATGCACGCAAGGGCTTGTGTAGCTGCATCACGCTTAGGTGACTTGGCCGTGCTGGACATAGGTCACATAGGGCCTGAGGACCTTGGGTGGCTATGTAAATCACCTGAGCACTTGATAGCACATGCGCAGCCCTGGAACCATGAAGTGCCAGCAAAAGTGTTGGGTGACGGAAACCATAACATTCCACCCTTTTGTTTATTATAAAAATTTGGTGGGGCTAGAGGGTCACCAATGGGTGGGAATGGGGTGTCGGGTCTCTTGAGGCTACTTCCTGCTGGCTTGTGGGTGTCAGAGAGCTGGGGTACTTGACCATGTCTTCTGGTAGCTGGTTACTTCTGTGTTTTCCAGGCTCTATGAAACTGGCTGGCTGGCAGCCTGGCTCTGACAAGATGCTGGCAAGGCAAAAGATTATATTTAGAAAAATTTTATATCCTGGTGATTGAGGAAGGAGGGTCTCCAGATGGAGGGGGATTTCCCAGGGCTCCTGAAATGGAGGAGGGAGTTTCTCAGGGGTCCCAAGACCAGGAAAGAATTAAATGATAGTTATCGTGGGTGAGTCTGGTCTGTTCAGGTGGGTTCAATTTGGCTCCCTGGAGCTTATGAGAATGTTTAAATTTACAAAAATAGATAAATTTTAGACATATTAAAAGCTTGTGGTTATGATAGTATAGTGCTGGAATAGAAGATTATGAATAGTTGTATAGTGAGAGAGGAGGGAAGGGAAGAAAGGGGAATTATTAGACCTTTTAATGTTTTACCTGAAGCAAACCTTAAGGCACTTGTTTCTTTTAGCATCATGGTATTACCTTAACATCCAGGAGACACTGCCGCAGTCAGTGATAAATCTGTTATATTAAAATCTGTTTTGTGAGTCTCCCTTTGGAGCCTGGGGGTGTGAATGTCCCCAGACTGCTATTGTTTCTTACCACCTGGGCATCTGACAGTCTTTGCATCTCCGGCTCTGTGTTTAATTATGGTCCCTGTAACAACAGCTGAATGGTTAACTGGAAATTTAAGTATGACATTGGAGATACAGAGAAATTGGTAAAGCAGATATGAGAAAGAGGGAAAATAGGGAGAACCAGAAAGGAGAGCATATGGAGTATTTGGCACAGGGGAGTTGAGTATGGTGGTGAGACTTTTATTCTTCTGTAACTGGAGAAAAAATAGCTGATCTTGGTGTCCTCTGGAACTTAAGGGAGCAGGGCCCTGTTCGACTTACCTTATATGAGAGGGTGTCCTGAGCTGGAAGAGGAAAAGGTTTGAGATGAGACAGGTGAATCCAATGAGGGAGGCCCTCGAGCTTGGCAGCTGTGGGAGTTACAAGGGGCCCTGCCATTTAGGGGAGAGGGGTGAGGGAGAAAAAAGGACCTGGTCCCTGATTTTAATTGGAGATGGGCAGGGGTGACACATGGTTAAGGTAGTGAGTAGTCAGTAAAATCCCCTAAGAGGGCACAGATGTGGTATAGCAAAGGAATGAGCAGGTGATCAGGAAGGGGTGAGGGTTTAGGTGAGAGGTCAGGAATTAAAAACAGTTGCCCATACATGAGTTCAAATGGTGAGATGGAAAGGGGGCTTTTGGGGAGAGCCTGGAGCCTGAAAAGAGCCAGAGGCAAAAGCATTACCCCGTCAAGGTGAAGCTCCTGTGACATCTCAACAAGAGCATTTTTTAAGGAATGGTTAGTTTGTTCTACCTTCCCTGAAGACTGAGGATGGTATGGAATATGAAAATGCCAGGGAATGTTAAGGGCCTTAAATAAAGTTTGAGAGATCTGGGAGGTACACTCTGGGACATTATCTGACTGAAGAGAGGTTGGGATTCCAAACCAGGGAAGAACATCAGAAACTGTCTAGGCCCTCTTATTAGTGGTGGGGAACGCTTCATTCCACCCAGACATGGTATCTACCAAAACCAGGAGATATTTAACCTGTCTGACTGTGGGCATATGAATAAAATCCAGCTGCCACTCAGTTCCTGGAAGGAAGTCCCTGGCCTGGTGGGTGGGAAAAAAGAACCTATGATGTTTGGACTTGGGATCTGACTTTTGACAGATTTGACAAGAGGCAGTGATAGTTTTTAGGAACTCTAAGTCCTCAGGGGTGGTGGGAGGTGAGCCTCGACAAAGTGAGACAGAGCCTTGCTGTTAGGATGAAAGAGCTGATGGAGGTGGACAGAATTTGCCGGCTGTCAGGGGGTGTCTGCGAGAATGTGGGTTGTACTGTATAAAACCCTTAGGTGATTGAGGTAGGTTTGGGCCCTGGAGCGCTGCTATCCTGGCTGCTTGGTCAGCTCGGTTATTTCCCTTGGAAACAATGGAGCTGTTGGTCTGATGAGACTGACAGTGAGTAATTCCTATAGCTCTGGGGAGATGGGAGGCCTTTAAGAAGTCCATAATGTAACCTGAGTTAGTTATGGATCCTCCTTTTGTTGTAAGAAGCTCTTTCCAGATAGCTGCATGGGATAGGGAGGGTATGAAAGGCATATTTGGAGTCTGCGTAAACATTTAAAGATTGTCTCTGTGCCAACTGGAAGGCATGGGTGAAGGCTATTAATTCGGCCTGCTGATCAGTGATATGGGTGGATAGTGCCTGTGCCTCCACTACCTCAGTATCGGACACTATGGCATAGCCTGCTCTATGGGTCCCCTCGCATAAAAAGGAGTTGCCATTTGTGTACCAGGTATAAGTGGCCTGGGGCAATTTGCCCTCCTATATGTGTGAGGAGTGGGGCAATAGATCCTCTAAGGTTAAGTTGGGAAATAATTAATATTAGGCTGAGGTAGGAGATTTAAGATATTCAGGGTGGGCAGGATTGGAAAGTGAGTGTGGCATCTTCCACTAGTGCCACCTGAAGGGAAAGAACTCAGGAAGGAGGTAAGGTTTCTAAGCCTTTGTAAGTTAAGAGATGGGGCAGATTGTGGTGTGAGAAGACAGTGGTAGTTGACCCAAAGGTTAGTTTCTTTGATTTACAAAGAAGGAGTTCAGCAGCCGCTAAAGCGCATATGCAGGGTGTCCAGCCCTGAGTTACTGCTAAGTGGTACACTACAGGTGCAAAGGGAGGTCCCAGCTAATGCCCTAGAACCTCAAGAGCACATCCCTCCTTCTCTGTTACATAGAGGGAGAAAGGACCAGTTAGGTCTGGGAGATGGAGAGCTGGAGCCTGGAGAAGGGCCTGTTGGAGCCTCTGGAAGGGCTTAGTAATGGAATAGGGGAGGGGCTCATGTGGAAAGCCTAGAGCAGCCTTGTATAAGGGGTGGACAAGAAGAGAAAAAGAGGGGATCCAGGAACACAGAAAGCCAGTTATTCCCAGGAACGATAAAATCTCCTCTTTTGTAGAAGGGACTGTAAGGAACTGGATTAGGGTTTTCTTTGTTTGTTTGGTTGGTTTTTGTTGTTTTTTTCTATCTAGGGTGATAGCTTTTTGGGTGGGGGTAATAGTTAATCCCAAGTAAATGACCTGAGAGGTAGACAGTTGGACCTTAGAAGGTGAGACGCTATAGCTGTTTTTGGACAAGAAATTTAAAAGAGCAGAGGTATCAGTTTGACTTATCTCTAAGAATGGACTCCAAAGCAAAATATCATCTACATACTGTATGAGTTTAGACTTAGGGAGAGACAGTGAGAGTAAATCAGAAGCTAAAGTATGACCAAATAGATGTGGGCTGTCCCGGAATTCCTGGGGAAGAACAGTCCAGTTGAGCTGTGTGGAAAGGTGAGTGTCAGGGTCAGTCCAGGTGAAGGCAAAGATATTTTGAGATTGAGAGCTGAGGGGAATAGAGAAAAAAGCATTCTTGAGATCTAGAACTGAGAAGTGGGAGGTTCCTGGAGGGATAGTGGAAAGAAGTGTGTAAGGATTAGGCACTACAGGATGAAGAGGGACCACTACAGAATCGATGAGCCAGAGGTTTGAACCAGGTGATAAATTCTGTTAGTTTTTTTAAAAAATAAATATAGGGGTCTTAAAAGGATAAGAGGTGGGGCAAAGTTGCTTTTTCTTAGAAGGTCAGAGATGATAGGCCTAAGTCCCCTAAGGCTCTGGAGTGAGAGAGGGTAATGAGCTTGGGAAGGGAGAATTTTAGAGCAACAAGAAAAAGCAAAGGGATTTGAGATTTCCCTAGATTAAATTCCAGGTGAAGAACTTTACTCTGATCCTTAGAATCAAGCTCTCTATGATGACCACACCTTGTCCCTATGTACCACAGCAGCTTTAAAGGCTTGGGACAGGATTCGGGAACTAGAAAAGAGAGTTGAATCATATTTTAGGATTAAACAGGGTCAGAGAAAACCTTTTAGTGACTTTTTGCAAAGACTAACTAGGGCTGTACAAATAAGGGTAACTGATCCAGAAGCTAGACGTATAATAATTGAATCTTTGGCTTATGCGAATGCCAACACTGAGTGCAAAAGGATCCTTGGGACTTTAAAGATCAGATCAGCACCCATGGATGAATGGGTCTTGCATACAATAAATGTTTAGACACTTGACTGTGGTGCTGAAGCGTGGGTAGGAGAAGCAATTTCCAATGGTAAGAGATGACATCAGAATTCCAGATGTTTTAATTGTGGTAGAATGGGACATCTGAAAAGGGATTGTAGACAATGGATTCCTAGGAATAATGCCTCCTCTGGGAATGGCAGAAATAGGAGGACTCAGCCTCCAGGTATATGTAGGAGGTGTGGCAGAGGTTGACATTGGACCAATGAATGTAGGTCAATGACAGATAGACAAGGCAACCTGATACCATTGGGAAACACTGTGGGGGGCCTCTTGCAGTGCCCCATGACAAATGTGGTCCAGTCATTCCCAGTTACTGTGGAGAACATGTCTTGCCAGGAAAATTAAAAAATCTAATGCCTGCTCTAAAAAACAATATTGGTCTGAATGATGGGTTAAATGTGGAAGATGAGTCAAAAACTCCAGTAGGACAGAGAAAAATGTATATTTTGGCAGACTTCTATAAATGATCAAAGACAAAAACTAAGACTGTGTATAAATGGCATTTTTTAATTGAAGGCTTAGAAGACACAGGTATAGATGTAAGTATCATTACTCCAGAATCTTGGCATCCGAATCAGCCTCATCACGAGGTAGATGTTCAGTTCCTGGGAATTGGAACCCTATCTCGGGTAAAACAAAACATGAGATGGGTTGAATGCATAGGGCCAGAAGGGCAAATAGGAAGACTGAAGCCATATGTAGCCAATATTACAGTGAATTTGTGGAGTCATGACCTATTGCAGCAATGGAATACCCAGATTAACATTCCTGCAGCCCCAAAAACTTATGTTCCTGAGGAAAATATTAGAAGATATTATAGACGACAGACACCAACCATTCGGGCTGTACAAGAACACAAAGCAGTTGATAAACCCTCAGAGGTACCAACAGCCCTATCTTTAAAATGGTTAACTGAGAAACCAATATGGGTTAAACAGTGCCCTCTAGCTGAGGAAAAGCTTCAGGCTTTAGAACAGCTGGTACAAGAGCAACTAGATGCTCGACATATAGAAGAATCTACCAGCCCTTGGAATTCTCCTGTATTTGTTGTTAAAAAGAAATCTGGAAAATGGAGAATGATGACAGATCTAAGGGCTATCAACAAGGTTATTCAACCTAAGGGCCCTCTACAATCTGAAATTCCTCTGCCTTCTCTGTTACCAAAGGTATGACCTCTCATAGTTATTGATTTAAAGAATTGTTTCTTCACTATACCTTTACAAGAAAATGATAGAAAAAAGTTTGCCTTCACATTGCCTACTTATAATAATTCTCAGCCTACTAGAAGATATCAATGGACTGTCCTCCCACAGGGAATGCTCAATAACCTCACCCTGTGCTGATACTTTGTCAGCCAGCCATTGGAAATAATATGTAAGCAATTTCCTAGGTCTATAATCTACCATTACATGGATGACATTTTGTTATCTGATTCAAATACAGATACTTTAGAAAGGATGTTTGAAGAAGTAAAGAAAGTCTTGCCTAAATGGGGATTACAAATTTCTCCTGAAAAGATTCAAAGAGGAGATTCTGTTAATTACCTAGGTTACAGAATAGGCTTATAGAAAATTAGAACACAAAAGGCACAAATTAGGAAAGACTGGTTGCAAACTCTTAATGACTTTCAAAGATTATTGGGAGACATTTCTTGTCTATGACCAGCTGTTGGGATAACACCTGATCTTGTAATTCATTTAAATAAAACATTAGATGGTGATAAAGACTTGAATAGTCCCAGAGAATTAACAGCTGAAGCAGAAAAGGAATTGACGATTGTTGAGGAGAAATTACAGGAGGCACATGTGGATAGGGTGAATCCATATCTTAATTGTATTCTAGTCATATTGCCTTCCAGAATTTCTCCTATAGGAATTTTAATGTGGAGAGATGATATTATCTTAGAATGGATCTTTTTACCACATAAACCAAGTAAAAAATTAAAAATTTATGTGGAAAAAGTCTCTGAACTAATTATAAAAGGTAAATTGAGACTTTGTCAATTAGCAGGTATAGACCCAGCAGAGATTATAGTGCCTTTTACTGCTGATGAAATAAAAAAAAATATGGGAAGACAAAGGGCTTGTGCTAAATTTTTGGGAGAAATTAAGCAATTATCCCAAAATCAATAGACTTAACCTTATAAAGAGAACTTCTTGGATTCTTCTTTGAATTGTATGTGATGCACCAATAACTGGAGCCCATACATTTTATACTGATGCAAATAAATCAGGGAAGGCAGGTTACAAATCAGAAGAATTGAGTAAGGTGGAACAAAGCCCCTATAATTCTGTCCAGATGGCAGAATTATATGCTATTCTTATGGTGCTAAGGGATTTTAAAGAACCTCTCAATATAATTAGTGATTCACAATATGCAGAAAGAGTTGTCTTATATATTGAAACTGCTAAATTTATATCAGATGATATGGAATTGACTTCATTGTTTATCCAGGTGCAAGACATAATCAGGAATAGCTTTGTCCTATATACTTAACACATGTCCGATCCCATATGGGTCTGCCAGGTCCACTGGCACAAGGTAATGCAGAAATTGATCAATTATTGATTGGAAGTATGTTGCAGGCCTCTGAATTTCATTTAAAAAAAACCATCATGTCATTAGCAAAGGTTTAAAGAAAGAGTTTTCTATCACATGGCAACAAGCTAAGGAGATTATAAAGAGGTTTCCTACTTGCTCTTTCTATAATCAGACACCATTGCCTGCAGGCAGTAACCATAAGGGTACTCAAAGGAATGAAATCTGGCAGATGGATGTGTTCCACTTTATGGAATTTGGTAACTTGAAATATGTACACCACACCATAGACACATATTCAGGTTTTTCAATGGGCAACTGCCTTGAGCTCAGAAAAGGCTGATTCAGTAATCACACATTTATTAGAAGTTATGGCCATCATGGATATACCTGCACAAATAAAGACAGACAATGGTCCAGCATATATATCTAAGAAAATGATACATTTTTTGCTTATTATAATATAAAGCACATTACAGGTATACCAAATAATCCTACAGGTCAGGCAGTTATAGAAAGGTCAAATCGTACTATAAAGGACATGCTGAATAAACAAAAAGGAATGGAAAATACCCCTCGAAATAGATTATATAATGCTTTATTAACCTTGAATTTTCTTAATGCTAATTAGAAAGGAACAATAGCAGCAGAGAGAGATTGGATAATAGAAAAATTTTCTGAATTGAATCAACCAGTGTATTTCAAGGATGTATTGACCTCACAATGGAAACCAGGAGATGTGCTATGTTGGGGAAGGCGTTTTGCTCTTGTTTCCACAGGAGAAGAAAAATTATGGATACCGTCAAAATTAATAAAGATTTGGTTTGAACAGGAGAAACCTCTTAAAAAAGAGAAATGACAGCCCATCCACAATGGTGACAACCATACAGGTGGTAAGGAAACTTCATAAGAGTTGTGGCAGGGTTCTGTTCTTGTCTTTACAGGTAAATACTCATCTTCAAAAATTTAAGAGACCCTGGATGTTTGGATACTGACAGAAGGAAAAATAACTAGGTACTAAGGATCATTGAGAGAAAGAAATCCGATTTATGAGATCAGGAAGAAGATGGGGCCCCACAGCAACCACTCTACCTAATTGAGATGACATCGTGATGTAGACAGCATCACTATAAGGCAGCTGATGAAATGGTGTGCCTTCTCATATTCTGGTCAGAACTCCGAATGAGAACTTTGAAAAAAGAAAAACAAACAAAAAAACCTATTGACTGCTCAGAAATTGTTCGCAACTATACTAGACAGTAATTTTTGGAACTTAACCACCACTTAATTTTTGCAGGATCCCATTAAGAGAACATTGCCCCCATGACAGCAGGAAGCAATTCTAGAAGATGATGCCCCCATCCCAAAAAAGTTTGTTCATAAGGTTGGGAACACTGTTTAGGGGTTGTTGGTTATTATTTGCACTAGATAAAGGGTTGGAGAGAAAACTATGTCTGTTCAAAAAAAGGGGGGATAGTAATAGTGGGTAATAGAGTGAATACTTGTGAGCTATTATTTATGGATAATTTACATTGGTATAGTTTTTGTATATTGATACAAGTTCAAATTATATTTGTTACTTTTGTTTACATTATTTGTACATGTATACAAAGTTATTTTGTCAGATTGTATATATGCATGTTTCTACCTTAGTTTAGGGCATTTTGTATATTGATACAACTTTTAGGGTATATTTTCATATTATTATAGGTCAATAGTTCATGTTTGTTGTACATAGTTAGATCAATTAGGTTCTTTAGATATATAGAGATTGTATTCTGTCCAGATTGGTATTCTTCAACCACTTCAAGGATCTGTGGAACATGGCATTTAAATAACTTAGGGTTCTGTTGACATGAGACATGATTGCTTCTGACAGCACCAATCTATTCCCAAGAGAATGTTGAGCACCAAAGACACTCTACTTGGAGCTTGTTTTCTTCTTGGCAAAACTGGCCTTTGGGCAAGGAACTGACAATGCCTAACCACTGACAAGTTACATAGTATCCGGAAATGGACAAGCAGGACTGTCAAATCTTGCCAAGTCAGGGTAAAATGGTTTTGAAAAATTTCCTGCCTCTGAAAATGTTCTGTCAGTTACACTAGGCCTTAGCCAAAGTTGGTTGCTTCAACGTTGTAAAATGAGACTTTGGGTGATTGCTCAGGTAGCTAACTGTCTCTGTCATATATTGCTCACTTTGGAAGCTACTTGATTGTACTTCCTGCCGGCTCAAGTAATATTATCTCCCTTCTCAGGCCTTTGATGGGATTGAAGATTAGATAGTCATAGTTACTGTACTCTCATGATCTAGCCCAGCCATTTCCTATACAAGACTTAGACTCCCTAGGATAGAATTTTTATTAAAACATTTAGCATATGTTCCTTGCTTAATAGTTTATGACTGATTGTAATTCTAATCTTATACTTGATATCTGGTCCTAGTGTATATTGTTTTGTATCGGATCTGGAACTCTCTTACTTAAACAAAAGTGGGAGGTGCTGTGGGAGCTCCTTCTGCTCCTTCAGCCAATAGCCCCAGCCAGTGCACTGGGGCATGGTCTCTTATACTTTAAAAAGCAGTGGAAACCTGGTGCTCTCTCTCTTGCTTCCAGCTCCCTTTCCAGTGACTAGACTCTCTGTTTCCTGTTTGCAATGAGAAGACTGTTGTTTGGGATGGTGATCTGTAAGTTTTTCCCCTCAAATAAATAGCGTTTTTATTATACATAATTCTTAACTGGTGTGGGATTGTTTTGCAGCTTCATAGTAGGATCCTGTGATTGGATGACAGTGGGGCAATGGTGCTTAGCAACAGAGGGGTTTTGGATGTCCCAGACTTGGGGGTCCACCTGAGAAGCTGGCAAAAGAAATAACACATTGGAGCTGGGAGGCTGGAACACTAGGAGGAAGAAGGGAGCTATGGGCAAGTCTGAGGTGAGGGGAATGGAGAGAGCAAACAAGATGGAAGCTCCCACTTTAGCTAAAATATCTCTTCCCATAAGAGGTACTGGGCAGGTTGGCATGACTAAAAATGAATGAATGAGATAAATACCCCTAAAAATACAATTAAGTGGTAGGGTCTGATGAGGTAGATAAGGCTGTCCCCCTACCCTGACAATAGGAAAACTAGAAGGAGAAGTAGATCCCCAAAACTCCCTCAGTATCAAGTATGTGGCTCCGGTGTTCAAGAGAAAGGAGATGGACTGTCCTGATACCATATTTACCTATGGCTCCCTATCACAGATGACAGTTGTGGTTGGCTCAAAGGAGCCCAGGGAAGCCTCAATCATCCATGGCCAGATCCAGAAGGTCAGTTTGGAAATTGTCTGGGTTTGATGTCTGCATGCCACATCCAGGCCCAATGCCCAGTTTTACCACATTTGAAACACGGGCCTGGTGGCCCTCAAGCCCCAAGGGCAAGGCAGCAGTATGGACAGCACGTATAGGACAGTCAGTAGCCTTGGCCGATCAGGTGACCATGGCTAGCATTTGACATTTGTGATTATAGGTTTTATCATTCCTTACATGGTATACCTTAAAAGCCAGCTCTAAGACTTCTGCTTGTGGGGTCAAGGGGCCTTTCTCCAAATGTCTAAGTTTATCCCTAATGTCAGGGAAGCTCTGAGGGAAAAAAAAATGGGTCATAAAGAACTGTATGCCCTGTGGAGTCTCTGGATCTAGGTTAGTATATTGTAACAGAGCTTTAGTGAGACATTCTAAAAATTCAGATGGATTTTCCTTTGTATCCTGAATAACCTCTAAGAGTTTATCATAGTGTACTGTCTTTAGGGCAGCCTTATAGAGACCCACCAGAAGGCAAACCATAAGCTGGTCTCTAGCTAAAATGCTACCTGGAGTGTTATGATCAGTGTGGATCCTGCTCTGGGACCACCTCTGCTCGGTGTGTGTGTGTGTGTGTGTGTGTGTGTGTGTGTGTGTGTGTGTGTGTGTGTG
>PVIU01026362.1:0-22157 GCA_004026605.1 Ondatra zibethicus | reverse complement strand
AGAAACAAAAGCTTATAAGAGAACAGTATGAACAATTATATGGAAACACATTTCATAACCTTGAGAAAGTGGATAACTCTTACAAAAAGATAACAGAGGAAGACAGGTCATATTTAAGAGAAAGATGGACTATATTTTGGATTATCAAGTGGATTGACTCGGTAACACAGCCGCTGAAAGACAGCCTCCCACCAGAGGCCTCATTTTTTCTGGTTCATGCACACTTACAATGAATGCTTCAAAATGCTTCTCTGATTCTCCAACCCAAAGTGAAGGAGGAAAGGAAGTTCTCCATGAATCAGTAACAGAGGCCAATACACTGATACGAACTCCATGAAAGAATGCTACAAACAATATTGGGCCCATCTCCAGCTCTTTTATGAACAGTAGTAAAAAATCTCATAGGAATCACAAGCAACCCCATAGATTAGCACATAAAAAGGATCATGCACCATGAACAAGAGGACTTCGTTTCTGTTGTAAAATATGCAAATTCGTTGTGTTTAGAATGTTAACGCCTCCCCACAGTTGGTAATGCTGTTCTGAGAAGTTGTTGAGTCAGTAGAAGGTGGGGTCTCCTTGGAGAAATTGCATTACTGGGGGTTGAACTTAAGGTTTTATAGTTCAACCTTATTTCTTGCCCACTCTCTTTTTTCTGACTGGGGTGCCATGTGACTAGTTCTTGATGCCTTGATCTTCTCAAAAGGATGAACTATATGCCCTTGACCTATAACTCAAATAAAGTCTTCCTCTATCAATTTTCTTCTTGTCAGATACTTGATCATTGCATCAAAAAAGTAAATAATATATAAAACCATGGTACTAGAAGGTCTACATGAAAATTTCCCTAAAACAGCAGAAACAAAAATCTCTTTTGGACAGAAGGAAGTAGAATTATTGTTTACAAATGATGTGAAATACTTGTAGAAACCATAAGTGTTGTACATAATTACTTAGGGCTAAGAAATAAATTTAGGGGCTGGAGACACGGCACAGTGGTTGAGTTCTGTTTCCCAGCACCCATAATGGGTGGGTTGCAACCTCTTTAACTCTAGCTTCAGGTGTCTGATACCATCTTCTGGGATCTCTGAGCATGTCATACATGTTTATATATCTTATACAGACAGACAGGTATGTAAACATAATTAAAAATAAAATAAATCTTTAAAAAGAAATAAAGTCACCAAAATTGCAGGACCTAGTCAGATATGTTTTTAATGTACTAACAATGGTGCCCAAAAAAGAAATGAAACAAGGTGAATCAAGAAAAATAAATACTAATAATTGAATTAAATCAAAAGGCAAAGAATTATTCACTCTATACAACAAGAGGTCCTGAAAGAAGCAAAGAAACAAACTTCATGCTATAAGAGGTATCTGTACCTCTTATGAACACCCAGCAACTATAGCTGTCTACAAAATCTGTATAAGAGTCTTCCTGTCACAGGCCAGCAAGATGTTTCAGGAGGTGAAGATCTGGGGCCAAGTCTGAAGACCTGAATGTGATATGCAGAATTCATGGTGGAAGGATACAACTAGTAACAATAAGTTGCTGCCTAATATCTACAGGTGTGTTGTCGCAGGTGCATATGAACAAACACACAAATAAAAGAAAAGTTAAATAAGTGGGTGTCATTGTTTGAGTGATGTAGCCACCGAAAGGTAGTCCAGCAAATAACTCCTCACTAATGATCGTAAAACTCAGTGCCTTGTAAACAAAGGTTTCTCTGTCCTACTTCATCCTGCACCTGCTTCTAAATAATTATGCAGAGGCTTAATATTAATTACAAACTGCTTGGCCTATGGTTCAAACTTATTATTAACTAGCTCTTACATTTAAATTAACCTGGTTCTATTTATCTATGTATATTCTCATGGCCATGGCTTTTACCAGTCTGCTGGCATCTTGTTGCTTTGCTTGTATCTCTTTCAACTCTACCCTTTTTTCTCCCTGTATTCAATTTGGCTCTCCTGCCTAGCTGTATTCTGTCTCACTATAGGCCAAAGCAGCTTTTATTATCAACCAATGAAAACAACATATATTCACAGCATACAAAAGGGTTATCCCACAGCAGTGCATCACATGAAAAAGACATGAAATTGGAGAAAGACAACTTGGAAGGAAGAAAGATTCCATTTGAAGGAGGGAGAATGGGAGAGGGTCCTTTATGTAAAAACTAGATGGGTTATTTCTCTTCTTATAAGCACCCGATGTAACTTGGGCCCTTACATCAGCACTGTGTTTGAGGACATATTCAGGAAAGTTTCCTCATAATTATTGAACTGCTATTACCTTATTGAAATATTCATTTTTTCCAAAAGAAAAGCAGTAGTACTCATTTGAAGTTGGAACATACAGTATGCTCTCAGACATTCCACTTCCCCTCCAGTTCCATTTCTTAGGAGACACATGTCATTGACTTTATGTTGTTTGTGTATGTAGTTTAATATTTATGCAGTTTGTTTTATATGTGTATAAATTATATCATTAACAGTTTATTGATTCGCTTTATTTATAGTATTATACATAGATAATATATACCAATATGTATAGATTGTATGATGTCTTCTCTGTGTAAAAAGCTGTTAAAACGCTCAGATTCATATCAATATATCTATTAACTTATTGTGCTTCACTAGAAATTAAATGTAAATGTTCTAAATCATTCTATGGGATAATGGCAGTCACATTCTATGTGTGAATGTTTTAGCTATGTGCACATATTTGTGCACATGTATGGAGACTGAAAGTCAACATAGAGAAGTCTTCCTCACTCGCTATCCATCTTAATTTTGAGACAGTTTTATGTCAACTTCACACAAAATAGAGTCATCAGGGAGGAGGAAACCTTAACTGAAAAAATGCCTCCATATCATCAGGATGTAGGCAAGCCTATAAGGCATTTTCTTAGTTAGTTATTGATGATGGAGGATCCAGACTATTTTCGGTGGTACCAACCCTGGCTTGTTGAACCTGGGTTCTAAAAGATAGCAGGGGAACAATCAATGAGGAACAAGCCAGTGAAGCGTTTCTCCATGACTACTGCTTCCAGGTTCCTGCCCTGCTTGAGTTTCTGCACTCACTGCATTGGAAAATACTTACATGTAACTATTAATAAAATAAACATTTTTCTCCTCTACATTTCTTTGTTCGTTGTGTTTTATCATAGCAGTAGTAACACTAACTATCCTCTATCCTGGACATCATATATTTTTCTAATCCAGCTGGCCAGCAAGTCTCTGAGACCCATTTCTCCGTGTTCCAAATGCTGGGATTATAGGTGGCATTTCTACAACTGATTTATTACATGGAGGTAAGTGATCAAAACTGAGGTCCTCATGCTTTTTGAAAGCATTTTACCAAATGAACCATCTCTGACACTACCACTGCAGTTAGATTTAATATCAAATTGAATTTTTCCTTCAATAGTGATAGAAGTCCTAAGCCCAGCAAAAATATGCTGAGCATTGATAAAGGGTTTTCTATGTAATTTTCACCCAACTTTCAATTTTTCATGTGTCAAAAAGCAACAATGTTGATTTCTTCTCTTACAATTTTGTACCACTATTCTCCAATGAGAATGGTAAGATGTAGTTCAGGAGAAACTTACTTAAAATATAAGGCTTATATTCCATAGCTACATGGCCAGGAAGAAGTTGGTGGATTGAGATGTTGGATCCTGGTTCATAGTTCTCAGTTGAATCATGCAAAACAGGTTCCTGGGTGCTCCCTATAAACTTACCAGCAGGGCTTAGTGTTGTTTGACTTTTCCTGGGGAAATATGATCAAATGTTCCCTCATTCATGACAGGGCACTGATCATAGAGCAAAGAAAAGATTCAGCAAATGTCTACAGTGAGTAAATGAGTTTACTGGCATTAGTTATAGGAAGAAAAATGTGTGATTGCTTGCAGGAACATGGATAAGTCACAGATATCAGCATCATTGAAAAGCCTGTGCACAGATGAGTCATAACCCTGGAGGTCTCTGCAAAACTTGACAAAAGATTGAGGTATCTCTTCACTTCGGTAGCCATCCCTGCTTATTCAGCTTTGGGGTTCTGTTTTGCTCTCTGTTGCTGTGATAAAATCACTGATGAAAAGAAACTTGGACATAAAAGGGATACAGGAGCAAAGTCATGTCAAGACCTTAAGGCAAAAACCTAGGGGCAGAAATTGAAGAATAGGTCAATGGAGGAAGAAAACTGCCTACTGCTTTGTTCACATATTTTTCTTATATAGTCCAGGGCATGTGCCTTGGGATGGGTCTACTCACCCTGGGCTGGCCCCTCCTCCTCATTCAATAAAATGCCCCAGAGACCTGCCCACAGACTAATGTGATGGAGACAAAACTTCAGTTGAGATTTCCTTTCACCAGGTGACTCTAGCTTGTGACAATTAGATGAAAACTAAACATTACACTTGAAGAAGAAATGGAACTTGTGAAACCTGTCAATTTTAGAGATTTTCTGAATCTTGTCAGTTGTCTACTGTCCTAAGTCCTAAGGAGCCTCTCTCAAGGATATTCATGTTTCAACTATGAGGACATTGCTTTAAAATACCTGTTATGGGAACAAAGATGTAATTGGTAACATTGAATATTATTACTTATTTACTTAAGGATTATCACTGGAACACCACATAGAGACAGTTGAAATAAGAAAATGACTTCAGAGTACATTGTGACATGGATGATAAAAGTAGTAAAATTCATAATAGTGTAAGACTTGAAAACAGGTGCAATCTAGAAGGTGGCAAAGAATCACAGTGAAGTAGTATTGATTTGGTAAAAGCCACGGACAAACCTTCCTTTCATAGGTCATTAATACTTTTTGTTAAGTGTCCCTAAAAGAAGGCAAGGTCAAGTAAAACTTGTCTCTGATTTCTGAGTCTGGTGTTTGATGTAGATTTGGGCAGAAAGAATTTCTACCATGTCATTAAGTAAAAAAATGGTATGATTCATTGTTCATTAAGACATCTGGTGTCTTATTTCAACTGCATTTAAATTGTAGTTCTTGTGGTTCTTAGTTACTTGATTTTGTCTACTGTTTTTTACAAATGGGTTTTATTTTTCACTTGGAAATGACCACTGTGTTTTGCAGGACTGTAAGAGTTTTATGGTGTGGAATGTGTATAGTGCTTGCATAGGATGTGCAAAGACTACATCTTTAGCAAGGCTTTCCCTTCCTTCAGTTATTGTGTTTCATTTTGTCTGCCAGTTTGTTCTCAGCTCGACAAGTGGTTCTGAGAGAAATTTAGCTGATGGGACACTGAAAAGATTTGTAGGATAATTTGGTGGGGTCCACATCAGTCTTTTCGGGGGATGATAGAATGATAAAGATGGAGCTAATAGCATCTCAAATTAGGATGCAGAGTTTCAAGTTTCCACAAAACCGTGAACCCCAGTGGTTCTGATTCATGTGAACTGAGAGAAGATGCTGTGTAGAGGTAGTGAGTCTTTCTATGGTCATTTGTTAAAATGACTTGTTAGTGATGGCACATAAGGCTTTCACATCTCAGTCCACAGCAGATACAGAGGCATAAGTACATAATATTCTGCAGCTGTTGGCATAAAACCAGTGACAGAACTAGAGATACATGAAAAGATGAGGTGATAAAAGTGAAGTTTACACTAACATATGCTCACTCCCTTTTCATTTGCACACAAAGTTAGCTAAAGAACAAAGATTTCCCAAGGTCAGAATTTGCCTTTTTTATACATAATAAATTCCATGTTTCTGATGATTATCATTAAAACATAGTGATTAATGTGTAATTGCCCTAATATATTATAAAACGAGACTTGGTGATTTCTAAAGAGAAGTAGAGGAAAAATAAGTAATTTTATACTTTTCTGTAATTTTTAAGGTGTTAGATCAGTTTTGTTACTCATATTTTATTAATTAACTTGACATTGTTGAAAGTTAGTGCTGTTCCTACTGCAATCAGGCAGAGAACTGGCTTCACTTACCCCAATGAGCAGCTTGACTGTCTTAGAGCCCAAGTTCACTTGCAGACTTTTCAACAAGGCTATGAACTTTAGTCTGACATCAGTCAGTGTCCAATGGCACCACACTCTTCTCCCCCCCCCATCTGCTCTCCATGGTGCTTGCCATTAATTTATGATTATTTTTCTCTGCATTTCCATGCTTATCAGATTTGATTGATCTAGGAAAATGACTTGGGAAAGTCATGATAATGTCTTTATCCTTTTATGGAGTTTGCCTTGGAAACACCAACTTGGATGCATAGTCCTTGTGAAGAGATACATGGGACAAGAAATATAATTCTTTCCTCTTTTAGGATATCAAAAATGCTTGTGCTCAAACAGTGGTATATAATCTTACGTAGTAATGGAAGCATCGTAGTTAACTGTGACAAAGTGACACTTTGGAGGAAGCGATTTGTCTTTTGTATGCTCAGTTAATTCCTCTGATAGAGGTACCACTGATATATTTCAGAAAGTTCTGGCTGGGTTTGACATAGAGCCCAGTATTATGCAAAAAAAGCAAAAAACCTACCAGATAGACAGCAGTCAAGGTTTTTTAATTCCAGTCTGATAATTTAAGAAATACTGAACTTTATGTCCAATAAAAGTTTTTGGTAAAACACAGACAACAAATTAACATAGATGAAGCTGCCATATGGATAACTGGGTAAGAACACTTTTCTATGTAGCCACAAGGACTTGAATTTTGATCCTTAGCAGCTGTGTCAAACCTGGAGGTAGCCATGGACACCTGGAAACCCAGGACTAGAGGTAGATACAGGCAGACCACAGGAGTTCAACAGGCAGGCAGCTACGAAAATGGCAAGCTTCAGGTTCAGTTATCCAGGCTGTCTCTAAGGAGTAAGGAAGAGGAAGGCAGGGCAGAAGAGCAGTCATTTCTCTCTGGCCTCCACAGGCACTGTGTTAATGAAGAAGAAAGGGGGTGCATAATTCATCCTTTTGTTATTTTACAGGAAATACTTCCAGTTTTTCTCCATTTAGTACTTTGCTGGCTATAGGTTTGCAGAGCTTAGCCCTTCTTATATTAAGGTATGGTTTGTCTGTTCCTATTTTATTTCAGGCCTTTGATCATGGAACAATTTTGAAAACCGTAGAAGGTTGTTTCTGTGTCTATTGAAATTATCATGTAATCTTTGCCATTAAGTTTATTTAGTGATTAATTATAATTACTGATTTGTTTATGTTGTAACTTCACAGTTTAGAATGAGATCAACTCGGTCAGAATGTATGAATTTTCAGTGTGTCCTTGAATTCAATTGACAAGAATTTCATCGAGAAACCTTGTGTCAGGGAAATTAGTCTGTAACTTTCATTTTCATTGTAGTTTTTTTTTTGAGAATGTAGTATAATAGATTTTTGTTTTAATTAATTAATTAATATATTTCATCTTTTGGAAATTTCACATATTTATGTAATGTATATTGATCATATCCTCTGCCACTGTCTCCCTTCAACTCCCTGTAGTAGCATCCCAATATCATGTCTTTTTATAAATTGTCTCTCTGTTTTTAATAGCTCTAAGTCCAATTAGTACTACTTATATGCATATGAGTGTGTGGCCATCCACGACGATATGAACAAACTACGAGCAGCCATGTCTATAAAAGAGAGAGTTTCTTACTCCCTTAGCAGCCGTCGACTCTGTTGCTCCTCCAATAAAGTTGATCTTCTTGAGGGGGGTTCTTCCCCCTTTATCTGTTTGTTTCTATCAGAGTAATAGAAATTTGACTTTGAGTTTGTTAGTATCCTCCTTTGTGTTTTATAGATCAGTTTGAGAAGCATTGGTGTAAACTGATCCTTAAAAGTTGTAAAGGGTTTGCCAGCAAAACTATCTGATTCTGGGCTTCTCTTTGCTGATTTTTGTAATTTGCTAGGTCATTTGCCATTTAATTCAATTATTTGTGTTATTTTCTTTCATCTGATCCTTTTAGGGGATTTGCTGTTGACTGAGTTGAATATGATTTATTCGTTCTTAAGATAATGTTGCTGAATACAATAAAATGTCTACCTAGTTATTTAGTTTCAGGACTAAATCTATCACTATATGGTTCTCCCACTTTTGGATTTTCTGCCAAAGAGTCTAATGTAAAACAGTTTAAGTGTGTTGATATTTTTCTTTTGCAGCTTTTAATAATTCTTTGTTTCATAGTCCTGGTTTGTTGATGAGAGAGTGAATCAAGATGGTCTCCTCTGACAATGTATATTTATGATTCAAGAGCCTTCTCACTCTTGAATGAACAATAAATAAATGGATCATGGAATTATCCTAGACTTGGGAGACATTCTATTATAATTTCATTGAATAGATTTTTTGTGCCTCAGCTCCCTTTTCTGTCCTATGGGGTACCAGTTGGATATATGTACCATGACCCAGGTTTCTCTGATGCTATGAGAAACTAGCTCCCATTTCCTGTATTTATGTCTGAATGTGCCCTTTCTACCTGGCCTTCTACACCCATAGTCTTCTTCTGTTTGAGTTATTTTATCGGTGATGCTTTCTGCTGTGCTTCTAAGACTTTGATGCCTTTATTCTTTTTATTTCCAGTGCTTCTGTTTAATTTTTTGGCTTCTCTATTTCCTTGCTGTATTTCTGTTACATATGGTTGAATTTCATATATCTGTCCTGAAATGTTTTCCTTATTTGATTCATCTTTTTCCACCTTGAAATTATAGGTCATTTTTATAAGCGCACTTCTGAATCATTTGTCCAACCCTTTAGCTATGTTAGTATTACTGGATTTGGTAATTGAGAATTTATGATCTGTGGTAGGAGCATGTTACCCAGCTTTTTCATGTTTTTCTTATGCCCGTGTCTTGTGTATATGTTAGCTTGGATATCACTCCTGGTGTTTTATTATTAGGATTGTCTTAGTGAGCACTCTGTTTTCTAGCGCTCAGTCTCCACTGCCAGTCAAGAGAAGCAAACTAATTGCAATAACAGCAACAAAATGAATGAAACAATACATCAAAATACACTTAAAATCAGTGAAAGACAAAAGATACAATTCCAATCGCCACTGGTTAGTATAAGATAAAAGTCTCTGCAAAAAATAGGGGATGGATGAAATAAAGTATTGGGGAAAGGAAAGACTTGCACATGCTCCGTTCTTGGTATCTCATGCAGCCTTTCTTCATCATGAATGTGTCTCTGCTCTATAGTTTATAAGCAATGCAGTCACAGCCAATTGATACCCTTTAAATGTAAACACAGCAATGAATTAATGAATCTTTAGTAAAAATTCAGAAGATATATATTATTTAACGATAGAACTTTTGAAATGCCACATTGTAATAGGACTTAGGAAATTATCATTTACTGAGTTCTCATGAGTAGTATCAAAGCTATCCGCAATGGTCTAAAGTAGCTTTTCAAATATATTATCCTGCTGTAAATGTTGAGGTGGACTAAATTTTCTTCATGTACTTAAAACCAAATGGCAGCTGATTGAATGTAGATGCAACTCTGAGAATTTGGTTGATTTTATTAAGTCAGATATCAAAGAGAAAAAAACAAACTAAACCCAGGGCCTATGAGACGACGCAGTGGGTAAAAATAATGACATTGAGCCAGTTTTCTGAACCCTACACACATAATGTGGCATGTGTCTCCTTCCCTCTTCCTCTCCCACTCTTCATTTTTCCTCTTTCTCATGCACACACAGACACACACATACACAAAAACAAAATAAATAAATAAATGCAGTATTTTTAATATAAGACCAAACACTATTGATTAAATTGTTATCTTCAAAAATATAATTCTTTCTATGAAATATTATTCAAGATACATAGATATCATACTGGTTTTAAGAGGATTAAGTTGTCTAACTTTTAATTTCTAAAATAATGATAGAGATAATTCATATAAATGCTTGTCAACTGTTAAAATATTAACAACATAAAGGGATCTTGAGTAAAATAAATCACAGTTATATCTTTTCAAATTACTAAGAGAAAGAAGATGAAGTAAAATCTTCCATGAATCTCATCTTTTATGGGAACTTCTATTACAGTGTCCTGAGATAACATGCACTGCTTTGCTCCTCTTTTTAAAAGATATAGATCAATATATTGCAGATACTCTCATGTCCATGTGTCTATTAGACTATTAGCTCTGACATCAGGGCCCCATTGAGCCTTCATTCCATTTCATCGTTAGCCAGTGTATCCTGTGCTGTTTCTGGATCAGAGGGTCTCCTCAAAGAGAGTTGTTAAATTCAGAAAACCTGGACAGCTAATATTTTTATTCTTATTTTGACCATTTAACATGTAATCGTCAAAATCTCAGACACTAACTTTACACTGGAGAATGCCTTACTTTATCATTGTGAGGTAAATCCCTTTTGTACTAGCCTTGCAGAATACACAGCCCATCTCTTTAAAAGTATTTACCTAAACAATGACAGTAGCTTCAGGGTCTGTTGCTTTTGTGTCTCCTTGGGACACTATCATAACTCAAACAGAACTCTCACTCATTCTATCAGCTTTTGCCCGTGAGGACACTTTACGAAGTCTGCCACTTTGTCAATGTTTCTAAAACACAACCCACATAAATTACCCACACTTCCACATACCAATGGAGATATAAGAAGACATTATCAGTGCTTTGCACTTCAGGAGGGGACACAAGGTGGGCAATGTCTTCATTTTACTTCGGGTTCATGCATAGTTAAGCTCAACCACCTGTTGCCTACTGTATCTGCTGTCCCTGTTCAAGAACGGAGAGAGCACTGAATGCTGTGAGTAAGTCTGTTGCATAGCTTGACTATGATTTCATCATATTACCAGACTGTGCTGATGCATTCATTGTAAAGAGTCACTATAGTAGAGGCCTCTTTCTGAAGTTTAGTACTTCAAAAATATATATAGCAAAATCAGTCAATTGCTCATTCTTTCCACCAGCAGGGGTTTGTGAAATATTTCTTCATACAAACTTGTTTCACATAGCACATGTTATATGTAAATATCACACACTTGCATGTTTACATGTAGCTCTATATACATTGTATTTATTTCATTGATCTATTATGCTTGTCTATATAGCCATCCATATTCTTTAAAATGTAGATACATGTATAATTATCTAAGGGAGCACTGGCAACAGAGAAATATTGGCTGTTAAGACAGTGAATTCTGCAGGAATTAAATTTTCTCTGTAGCTAACAGAATACAATTATATTAAACATGCCCAAATCTTAAACAAATGAATTTGTGAATATTTTAACTTCCTTGACCAGACTTATTTTAAAATGCAACTGAATCTGGGTGTTGAGAGATAAGAATTAATATAAAATGGTCAGAGAAGATAAACATTAGCCCTTGAATTCATAAAAACAGAAATGAGCAGACATGGTGGCATACACCGGCAACACTCACACTTGGGGACAGAGGCAATCCTTGCCAAATAGTGAGCTAGAGGACAGCCAAGGCAAAATGAGATGCTGAGAGACAACAGCAAAAGCAAAACAAAACCAAGAGAGAATAACAACAACATAAAAAACCTAAATGAATGCTTCTGATTATGCTCAGAGAAAATTGTGAGTCAAGGATTAAGTGTCTTCATACATGAGAGGAGATTATGTACCAAAGCATGTGAGTTATCTCTGGTGTCTAAGGAAAGCAAGGGCATGAGACCGTAGTTTTCTGAAGTGTTAAGAAGTGAATACTGACCTGAGATACCTTAATCAGTAAGATTCATTATGCAACAGATGTATGTTGTTTAAGCCACTGTGGTCATTTATCATGATATTCATAGACAACCAATGCACCATCATTCTTCGTGACTTAGGAAAACTGCATTAAATCATGATCATATACAACATGGTGTTCATCCATTTCCCATGGACATTGTGATAAATACCACAGTGATCTTTATCTTTTTACCCTTCCCTTCCTTGCTCCCATCAAGTCCTATTGTGTTATTCCTCTTCCTCTGAAATTCTGTGCTCTTGTATAATTTATTTCTAGTCCCTTCACAACCTAAGCAAATCATAATCCTTTGTTTTCACATACATACACACACATATACACACACACATGGGGAGAGAGAGAGAGAGAGAGAGAGAGAGAGAGAGAGAGAGAGAGAGAGAGATTAATTCATAGGCAAAGGGACTTTCTCAGCTTGGCTTACAGGTTGTGGCTCATACTGCAAAGGCTGAAGACTTGGTAGCTGTCTATTTTAGAGGCTAGATGTCTTGTTTGATGCTGAAGCACTGGAGGCTACCTCAAGAGACACTAATCTTCACTCTATGTTGGTGTCCTGCATAGGCTTCTATAACTGTACTAAAATACCACAACCAAAAGCAATTTGGGAAGGAGAGGACTTATCTCATTTTACAACTTGCAAGTCATACTTTAACGCTAAGGGAAGTCAGGGCAGGGACTCAAAGTAGGGACCTGGAGGCAGAAATTGAAGCAGAAGCTATGGGGGAACTCTGCTTAAAGGCTTGTTCCTCAAGACTTGCTAAGATTACTTTCTTATGCCATCAAGGATCAACTGCCAGGACAAACAGCACCCACAATGGGTTGCACCCTTGTACATGAATGTCCTATGAATATACCTATAGGGAGTTGATGGAGCCATTTTCTCACTTAAGGTTCTTATTCCCAGGTAACTCTAGCTTCTATCAAGTTGGCAAAGAAAATCTGAATACAACAGTTTGAATGTGGAAAAAGTTGGTTCTAATATTAATTAAAGAACACTGCCACACCCAGGTAGATGAACTTGCCAGTGAACATGTGGGCAAGTAGTCCTTCTTTCGTGTGTTTTATCTGGGCTGCCCTGAAAGATACCTCCCAGGCTGTAGGCATCCAACCCCTTGGCTTCAAATAATATGATCAAGAAAATCCCTCACAGCAGTGGTCAGTAGCTGGGTTTAGTTAATTCCAGAAGCAGTCAAGTTGACAACCGTGATTAGTTATTACAAGTGTACCTCTTATCAATTTGACACAACCACATATCTTTATTCTGTGCTTAATTCCCAAATGAAACAGTAACTATCTCATAATTTCACCTAATATGGTGTAACTATCCTATGTACAACCACCAAGTATTATATAGTGTAAAATAGAGGCAACATTGTTGAGGAATGTTTGCCTTTTACAAATGAAAGCATAGATTTACAGCATTTAACTGATAATATTATTTCAACTAATATATTATATGATAAATAAGGGAAAAGAAACATGAACATCAGTTTAATATATGTGCACGTATACATAAATACGTTCTTAGTAAAACAGGACAGATATGTCAATTACAATTCTTATTTCTGCAAGTGGTCATCTGGACTCAGCTTTATAAACACTTTCCTCTAATACACATTATGTATTTCCTCTACCTTCAGCAAGCTACTCTCTATGTCTTTGTTCTTACCCTGAATTTGTGATCTGTACCTTTATTCCTGAAGTGTCTGGGATTTTTGCCATCCTGCATGGGTTGGGATACTGTGGTTTCCCTTCGACTTTATTAGAAGACATGGTAACACCATAAGAAATCCCGAGGGATCTCCTGTACTTTAGTTGTAACCTTTCTTACCTGCACTGTGAAGAAACAATCCAGTACTTCCTGGATCAAGCACCCCTTTTAACACTGTTAATTCACTTCTTAACCTGTTGACTTAGGGTATCAGAAGTTTGAATTGCTGAGGGAGAACCTTTAGCTTTCTTTCAGCTCAATGGAAATTCGTTGTGTTTCATGGTAAGAGACCTCTCCATCTGGAACCAAAACTTCAAAGTCAGCAGATATTAAAGTCATGGGAACATGAAGCAGTTTTTTTTTTTCTAGTGGGTCACTAGAGGTGATAGTGTGTGGAACTATTCCAATTTCCATCCGCTGATTCCTCCACACAGAAATCCTGGATATAGGAGAAATAGGATCTTTGAGAGTTTAACTAAATGCATTTTGTGTTTTGATATAAGCATGATCTCATGAGGCTAGGGAAAAGAATATGGAGGCTTAAATGAGAAATGTCTTCCATAGGCTTAGGCCTTTGAATACTTGGTACTAGTTACTAGTTCTATAGGAAGGTGGTACAGCCTTCTTGGAGGAAGAACTTAAGTGTGGAAGGGCTTTGGGTGTTTGTAGTTTGTCCCACTTATAGTTTGAACTCTGTCTTGTATTTGCATATGAAGATGTGATCTCACATTATCCTGATCCTACCACCTTGTCTGCTGCTCGTTGCTTTGTTTCCCACCATAATGGATCCCTATTCTGCTGGAACTGTAAATTGAAATAAACTTTCTTCCATTTTTTTAAATCATTGTCATGGCATTTTAACACCTCAACAGAAAATTAATCAATATAATATTCAACCATCACTAAGTCTCTGCATTTTGGCTACGTGTGGATCTCTGTAATAACCCATGTCTGCTGCAAAAATAAGCTTCTTTGATGAGAATTGAGAGCTACATTCATCTGATGACACAAGGATAAATATATAGAATACAGTTCGAAATTAATTTATTTAGTAAAATGGCAATATAAATTTTCCTCTCTAGTCATAGGTAGTAGGCTAGATTTGTAGTAACAGAAACGAATTTGCTGCCAGTGAGCATGCTTAATTCCAATTAGAGAGCTATTGTTTACCCGAGATGAAAATGGCACTCTTGCACCACTGGGGATATCTTGCCAGGCTATTCATTGCTGTGGTTCATTGGCTTTATAACTAGGCTATTGAATATCTTTCTGTCTGGAAGTCTGTATTTGACCTGCATGTGTGTCTTTTGTTCATTAGCTCACATGCCAGGATAACTGGTGTGCTAGCTTCTGGGAATTTTTTGACTCTGACATAAATCTTCCTGCATGAATGCTGGGACTACAAATATATGTATTGCTGTTATGCCCAGCTTTCGATAAATTCCTGGGGTTCAAACACAGATAATCATGCTTAAAGAAGCAACAAGTTTACTCACTGAGCTATTGCTCTAGCAGATATGCATGTGTCTAGCCTGTTCCTGGTAACAATCTTGAGTTAACCTGGTAGTCAATACTGAACTTGGCATTTTTGTTTTCACCTAACGTTGATGAATTATCTCTATCTTTTAAAGTTTTTAATTCTTACTTTATTTTATGTATATTAATATTTTGCTTGCATGTATTTCTGTGAAACATGGGGGTTCCTGGTATTATTGGGGGATAGAAGGCATTGAATTCCCCACAAATGGAGTTCTATATGATTGCTTACCTCACCCTGGTCCTAGGAATGGAACATCAGTCCTTTGTAGGAGCAGTCAGTGCTGCTAATGAATCACACACACACAATTTACCTACATACATATCTGACATCTACTCCTCCACCCATATTCTTCAAAATCAGATAAATTATTCCTAGAACATAGAAAAATTTCTGGCAATTAACATTTGTAAATTTGATTAATATAAAATAATCTATGTTATTATAAATATGTTTTGGCATCTAGATTTGGAATGATTGTAGGTCTAAGTGTTGATTCTTGAGGTTGTCTTTGTTTGACTGGTACTTTGTTCCTTGGTTTCTGTTTCCTGTCTGGTCTTCTGTTCTAAGTAGACAGGGGTTTTGGTGATTAGTGCATCCTTAGCTCCAGTAGGGTGTCTTTGTTGCAGTTTTTGTGGCCTGTAAGACCTCTGGGATTTTGGCAGGCAATTTTGCCTCTGCAGTTCCAAGTACATGTTGGGCCTCTGGGGTTCTGGCTATCTGCTTGATCACTGGTATTCCAACCTACTACAGTATGACCTCTAGAACAGCAAAAGTTTTCTGCCAAGGTTGTTGGCTGGAATATGCAGCTCAGGAGAGGGGGTGCAGTTGGGAGATGTTGAACCACTTTTAGGGTGTGTTAGGTGAGTGTAGGTAATGTTATAGGTCCCTATATTCAGCCTGGCCTCAGGTAAAGCAGAATTCTTCTGCTGAAATTATGGGCCGGAATATAGAACCTAGGGGAAGGGGTACAACCTGGGGTAGTTAGGCCGGCATTAAAGAGTATTAATGGACAGTGGATGATGTACTATCTGGGGTTTCTGTGGTGGCCCAAAAATGTGAGCCTATTTCAACCTTGTCTGATGGTCAGAGAGTGTAGAGGTTGCTTAATATTTAACAATAACCAGGACTACACATCCTGACTCAGGATGTGATTACTTGGTTCTTCTGACATTACAATGGCTCATACAAGAAGATTCACTCCATCCTGACAAATAGTCAGGACATGCAAGCTGCTCCTTCTTTTGTAATCAGAGGTTTAACCTGGGCAGTGGCTGCCTTCAGGATGCTTGGTCTAGAGTGGTTTCACTGCCTAAACAACAGAATCCTAATGACTTGATGTTGCAAAATGTTCAAGCAATTAACTGTTTGAGTTGTCCTTTATATCATGTTAAAGAAGTCTTTTGTTGCCTTCTTTCCCACTTTGTGCTGGGATATAAAAGTGTATGGAAAATTAAATGCTGGTGATTTTAGTATTCACTGGAACTCAAAAAGAAGCCATGGAACCACTGCACCAACAAATTGGCACCAACATGGTGAACCAAAATCCACTTAAAAACCTGAGAGAGCTTGAAAAGAAATCTGAGACACAAAAATACAGAGTTGAACACAGTTTCTTGTTGTTTGCTGGCAGCGTGCCACAGATCCCTTAGGAGAGATTTTGCATACTCAGTGGCAGTAGAAAAAAAAAACCATACCATTTTGAAATGCCTGCTTTCTGGGCCATACTGCCAACATCACCTCTGGCTCTTTCAGGAGACTGAGCATTAGAATGGAGATGTGAGCAATGTGGTACAGCTTGCATGGTGACAATATGGACTGGCTGTGTGCCTAGAGATGGGGCAGTTTGCATGGCTCTTGGAGGCAGCAAGCAGGTCCACCATGCCGGGCTGGGCAGGGCAAGCAGGAAGTACTGTTTATACCCTAGTAATGCTGTAGCTTAAGTTTTTAAAAAGCACTTAGCATTTTAGAAAGTGCTCCTGGACAGTAAAGAATTAAATATACACAATAGGACAGATACAGACATAAAAGACCTGGGTCACAGTGTTAAATAAATATACATAGGCTTGGAAGAGAGAAGAAATTGGGAGTTATAAATGGAAATAAATGGTTATAAAAAACTCAAAGTCTTTAAAGAGTATAGATAGTCATAGATTAAAAGGAGTAAAGATAATAAATATTAAGAAGTAACAGTGAAAACTAATAAGCCACGTACAGATGGAGAATACACAGAGAATCTGGATTATGTATATTATTGTGCTTTTTTTGAATTTTTTGACTGTGAAGGAGCTAAGTAACCAATATATATACTTTAAAGATATCTTGACTTTAAAATTTGAGTCTAAGGATATGTTGCTTTGGAAAAGAGGTTCTTCTTTTGTTTCCACAGAAGATGAGAACCTGTGGACTGCTTCTAGACTAATATGGTTTGATGGACCAAAATCCCCTGAAAGATCACCTTAAACACCCCTCAAAAAATTACGTTGCCCAATAAAAAGCAGGAAATGGTTTGGAGAAAACAACACCCATGTTCCCAAGTTGTTTATAAATGTTTGTTTACATTTAAAGGGGAATATGTTATAGAGCTTTGCATTGGTATAGATCTTGACTTATTGATACAAATTTAAGGACTGTGTATATGTATTTCTGGTCTTGATTAAGGTATTGTGTTTGTGTAGCTCATTTAAAAATATAATGTATAATTAAGAAATATAGGTTAATAAATAATCATCTATAGTAGTCAAGCTTGTAGTCATGTTAAGTATTCTAGATATATAGAGATATATTTCAGTTAGATAGATAATCTTCAAACCTTTCAAAGACTATGGTATATGGCATTTCAAATGTTTTAAGAACGTACGACTTTTCATGACAGTCAGACACATCTGCTCCTGGTAGCACTAGTCTACTTCAAGATGAAGATGGTCATCGAAAAGGCTCCTCATGGATTATGGCAAGAAACTTCTCTTGCCTACACTGCTTGATGAATTGGACATGTAGGACCTATAGAAAAATGACTGCTAACTTGCCTAAAAGTGAGAAAGGGCCTTCAGGGTTCCTGCTTCATGAAAGCGTCTGCTAGACATTCTACAGGAAATTTCCTGCTTCATGGAAAAGTGTGATGGCTAGAATGGGCCTGTAGACTGAAGATGGATGTTCCAATGTTACAAGAGAACATTGGGTGACTGCCCAAGCAGTGAGATGTCTCTGTCATTTCTAGAGTTTTGGAAGTTGCTTACAATGTACTTTCTTTTTACTTAGGTAATATTATATCTTTCTGGAGTCTTTGGTGGAGCTGAAGAATTTGTAGATATAGTTATAGTTTTCCTTAGTTATGATAAAAGATAAAGTAGATATAAATATTGTAACTATAATTCTTACTTGATACCTGTTTTGTTGTATGTAATTTTACTATGTTAAAGTTAAAACCTTCCTTTCCTATTTCAACAGAAAAGGGGAGGTGATGTGGGATTCTCCCCCTGTATGCTATGGATACCATTGGTGAATAAAGAAACTACCTTGGCCTGTTGATAGGGAAGAACTTAGGTAGGTGGGGAAAATTAAAGTGAATGCTGGGAGAAAGAAGGAGGAGTTAGGGAGAAGGCATGGAGCTGCCACCGGAGACAGATGTGCTGAAACTTTGCTGGTAGGCCACGACCTTGTGGTGATGCACAGATTAATGGAGATGGGTTAAATTAAGATGTAAGAGTTAAGGAAGCTAAAGCTAATGGGTCAAGCATTGATTTAATTAATACAGTTTCTTCATGATGATTTTGGTTCTGAGTGGCTAGGATGAACAAGCAGCTCCTTTCAACAGATCTCCCTCCTGATACTATCCTATGTTTTCTGTTTAATTTTTTTTACTCATATCTTCATATTATTTCCTAACTTTTCTGATCCCCAATTTCCTACTCTGGTAAGTAGTATTTTTGTTGAGGCTGATCCCTGACAAATGGCTCCCAACATGGGGCAGTTGCTGACAGGTCCCTAGGACTAGTCTGATCTCTAGTAAAGCAGTCAGAGATGTAGGCAGGGATATGGAGCCCAGAGGAGGGGTGCTGTTAAGGGATGTTTGGCAGGCTTTCAGGAGTGTTAGCAGGTAATCAGTGGTATCTTACTTTTAGTCTTTTTTTCCAGCCTGGCCTCTGGTAAAGCAAAAGTCTTCTGCAGAAATTATGGGACAGAATATGGAGTTCAGGGAGAGTTTACACCTTAGAAACTGCCAGGAATTGATGAGGGTGATCTCTAGTTAAGAGTCCTAGAAATGGAGGATATGGAGTCTGAACTAGCCATCTCCTGTTGCCAGACAAGTCTTTCTTTTGAGGGGTTGGAACACCAACCAATCCACATAACCTTTAACCTACAATATATTCTGCCTAGGTAAAAGTGGCATAGAAATTTGTGGAAGTGACGAACCAATGACTGGTCCATCTTGAGACCTATAACATGGGAGGAAATATACCTTTTTCATTGCCTGGAAGGGCATGACCCAGAGAACTAGAATAGAACCAAACATGACTGACAAAAAAGTTTAAAGAAATGATTCCTAATAATAGTCTGCTGTGTTCATAGATCATTGACTAGGCCAATTGTCATCAATTGCTAGATGAGCAATTGATGAAAATAGATACATAGAATCATAGCCAAACATTGGGCAGACCTCAGAGAATCCAGTGGAAAAGGTGAAGAAAGGATTATGAGAGCCAGAGGAGGCAAGGACACCAAAAAGCCTCCACAGAACCTACTAACGGGCTCATATGTGCTCCCAGAGATTCCACTGCCAACCAAAGAGATTGCATGGGTCAGATCTAAGCATATGTTACAGTTAGATAGCTTGGTTTTCTGTGGGACTCCTAACATTGGAAGCAGGGACTGTCTCTAACTTTTTTTTAACCTTCTTTTGGGACCTTTTCCTCCTATTTTCTTGGTCATTCAGCTTTAATAAGAGAGAAGGTGTCTAGTCTTACTGCCATGTCATATGCCATGCTAGCTGATATAAATAGGCCTGCCCTTTTCTGAAGTGAAGTGAGGAGTGAATGGAGGAGGGAAGAGGGGAGTGGCTGGGAGGACTGGAGGAAGGGAGGTGAAAATGTGATTGGGATACTGAAAAAATAATTAATTAATAAATTATAAAAGAATTTCATATAAAATATACTTTGACATTTTAGAACTTTTTATTATTCTATATTAAAAATATTTATAGCAGGTTTTTATAGTTTATTGTTAATATTATTTATAATTCTTTTTTCTATGTGATTCAGTATTTTGATATTCTAGGCAAAGAAACAAACATTTTGAAAATAATGATCATTTTGTTGCTGTAAATTTTCCTGGTACAATAGTCATGGAAGAATAAATAACTTGTTTGTAGATTTCTGCCTAATATGCATAATTCAATATTTCAGTTCTTTTAGCCTGACTTAAAGACACAGAATAGTTAATACTTAATATACTTAATAGTTAATAGTCAATAGTTTTTACTGATTGAAAACTCATACCTTTCACCAAGATATCTGAATAATATCAATGTTATTAAATCATGACATATTCACTGAAACAAGGAAAATTCCATAGAAATCCATTTTAGAGGTATTAACTGATAATGAAAGAATGACCAGTATTGAATCATAAAAAAAGCAGAGTGAGTGACAATTATTTAAGGGAAATCTCTGTTTCTAAATGGAGAGTGACAAATGAACTTCAGGTTTATAAACCATCCTTTCTAGTGGTGCTAGTCTTGTAAGTCTTAAGTAGGAAACATGGAAATCTTTTCAGGTTATAACATAAAAATGCCAAGCAGATGTGAGTTCACCATAACTGCCAAAAAACCTGAGGAAACATATTGAAGTGGTTGCTGCAACTCTCTTAAGGGGTGTGATCATTAGATTCTTAAGGAGTGCTTTAAATTATACACAGGTTCTGCATTATTGATGTCATATAGTCAGTCTGCTTATTAGATGTTGATAGTATGTCAAACATCTTGAGTCCCATCTACCCATGGGGCACAGGCCAGTACTAATTTTGTACTTATTCACAGCTCTTTTGGCTTCCCTATAAGGGCAAAGTCTGAAGATTTTGAATCACATCTAAGCATCCGATAGTCATACATTTATGCATATTCTCCCTACTCTACATCTCATAAATAAAGTTGACCTTTAGAGAAGGATAATGTTCAGGTGTGACAATGACACAGATGACAATCTGAGGTACTAGAACAAGCCGGACATTTACAGAGTCCCTTGAATGGTGTATTAGTTACTTTTCTGTTACAATATAATACCCTGACAAAAATCAAATTAAAGGAATAATGAGGTTATTTCATATTAAAGTTCCAGAGGGGCTATAGTTTACCATGGTGGGAAAGGCATGGCAAAAGCTATGTATAACAGCAAGAACTGAAAGAAATCTGTCTTATAACATTTTGTCTGCTCATAGGAATCAGAGAGTGAGGCCAGACTATAGAAACTCAAAAGTTGCCCTTAGCTATGTATTACCCTCAGCAAGGCTCCACTTCCTAGAAATTATATAACCTTCCCAAACAGCATCACCAACTGGAGATCACGTGTTAAAGACATGAGACTGTGAGGGACATTTCTCACTCAAGCCACCATGAATAGAAAATAGGAATTATATACTTTACACAGAATGTCTGGATTTGGAATATTCTGTGTCTTACCACTAGATCCAACAAATGTGGTCAATTGGCCTGTAGACCATGTGTATTATGTACTTTTTAGTGTTGCTGTAATTGACAAGAAGCAAATGAAGGGAAAAAGTTTGTTCTGATTTACAATGGGGGGGTGATAGATGTTGCTGATGATGGGAAAGTCATTGTAGGATGTGACTCCATGTTAGCAAGGGTGTGCCAATGGGATCCCTCACATCTTGAAACAAGAGTCTGAAGGGCAGACAGAAAGTGAATAGGCTCTAAGATCTCAAGACCCACTTCTTCCTGTGTAGTTCCAAATACCAATGGTGCCAACTTTTCCAGAAGGTACCATCAACTAGGGAACACATGTTTAAATACATGAGCTTATGTGAGACATTCATATTCAAAGCATAATACCCACATTTACCTAATATATTTTAAATTATCATCTCAGATTACTAAACAATACCCATTATTCACTAAACCATCAGTAAATATCTGCTACATGACTTTTTATATGCCTATATGCAACTTTCTTCTTTTAA
>PVIU01026361.1:0-20732 GCA_004026605.1 Ondatra zibethicus | reverse complement strand
AGAAGACACAGAGCAGTAAACCTGAAGGGTGTCAAAATATCTCAGATAATATTGATATCACTGACTGGTTGTGGCACTACCTACAGTGAATGGGGCCCTCCCACATCTATCAACAATCATGATAGTTATCCACTGCCACAAGACAATCAGATCCAGGCAATCCCTTGGCTGAAATTCCCTCTTCCCAGGTGACTCTTGGTTCTATCAAATTGACAATATGAACACAAGTACAAAAGTCCTAGATTTGAATTAAAAATCTTCAAAAGTAATGAGCTATTTTACTACTACAGTTGGATTTTTACAGATAAGTCATCTTAAGCCCTTTGTCTTATCTGTGTGCAGGTAGAAATCTTCAAATGCTGTTATGCTGGTCCCCACTGAATCTACCATGTATTAGGCCTACTTGTTCATTTTCTCTCAATACAGTTGGCCAATGCTCATGTGCCCTCATCATTAGTGACATAAACCTTCTGCGGCAATCATGCTTGCGCTGTGCTAAGTCTTCAGAGCAAGTTTTAGATAGAATTGATTGTTGTACCAGTGAACAAATGAGATGTGATCATGTGATGCCTGTTACCTCACTGGAGTGCAGAGGATGGATGGTCCCCGCAACAGTGACAGAAATGAGGTCACAAACAATCTCTTGTAGCCTTAAGAGTAGAGCTTGTGTTTGGGGAAAGCAAAATGAATGACAGTAACAGAGTTACTGAAGAATCAGTGTTGTGTGCCCACTGTGTTAGCTGGTCACATACCACTAATATGTGTATATTTGTAATTTACATATCATACTAGTAAAACAGAAGAATATTTAGGCAAGAGTAAACTTTACAATCTACTTTCATATGCAAGAACTTTATCTGTTGTGGGAGCTCCTTCAGCTAATAGCCTTTAAGATACCATCTCACTTTGGCGTGGTCTCTTATACTATAAATGCATCTGTAGAGTGTGAGCTCACTCTCTTGCTTCTAGTTGCTGCATTCCATTCCTGTTCCCCATTCGTGCAGAGGGCTGTGATCTAGGGCTGTGTTTTGTGAGTCTATCCCTAAATAAATAACCCTTTATTATACATAAAAAATAAAATAAATAAATAAAAAAGGAAAACTTAATGAGATAATAGGTAGGTTAGTATGAACTTACACTAATAATGAGTAATAGAGTGAATACTTGTGAGCTATTATTTATGGACAATTTGCATTGGTATAGATTTTTACATTTTTGTATATTGATACACATTCAAATTATATTTGTTACATTGAATATGCTATTTCTATTTACAATATTTGAACACCTATACAAAGCTATTTTGTCAGATTATATGCATTCATGTTTCTACCTCTGTTTAATACATTTTGTATAGCAATACAACTTTAGGATATATTTATCATACTGCATTATCCATTTCTACCTCTGATCAAGATACTTACACATTGTTTACATTTTGAGGTAATTGTACTCCTCCTCTACTGCAAGTTGTTTAAAGATTGTTTAATATTCTGATATAAAGTCTTCATCTTTAAGTTATGTAGGCATTAAGTATTATAGGTCATTCATGTTTGTTATACTTCTAGTCAGACTAATTATACTGGTATATAATTATACTAGTCATTCATGTTTGTTATACTTTTAGTCAGACAATTAGGTTCTTTAGAGATTGTATTCTTCATAGATAGGTAATCTTCAACCATTTCAAGGATCGGTAGAACTTGGCATTTAAATAACTTAGGGTTCTGTCGACATGAGACACATTGCTCCTGGCAGCAGCAATCTATTCCCAAGAGAGTGTTGAGCACTGAAGACACTCCACTTGGAGCTTGTTTTCTTCTTAGCACAACTGGCCTTTGGGCAAGGAACTGCCCATGCCTCAACCACTAACAAAGTGCACGGTGTCCAGACAGGACAAACAGGATACAAGAAAAAAGACTACCAAACCTTGCCAAGACAGGGTAAGACAGCTCTGAAAATTTTCCTGACTCTGAAAATGGTCTGTCAGTTACTCTAGGCCTTAGCCAAAGTCGGTTGCTTCAACATTTTAAATGAGACTTTGGGTAATTACTTAGGCAGCCAATTGTCTCTGTCATCTATGGTACATTTTGGAAGCTGCTTGATTGCACTTCTTGCCTACTCAAGTAATATTATCCCCCTTCTCAGGCCTTTGATGGGATTGAAAATTAGGTAGTTGTAGTTACTGTCCTCTTATGATCTAGCCAAGCCATTTTCAATACAAGACTTAGAACACAATTAGCATTTGTTTCTTGCTTAATATTGTTTATGCTGGTTATAATTCTAATCTTACACTTGATATCTGTTCCTAGTGTATATAGTTTTGTATTGGGTTTGGAACTCTCTTATTTAAACAAAAGGGGGAGGTGCTGTGGGGACTCCTTCGGCCAATAACCTTTAAGATACCAGCCCACTTGGGTGTGGTCTCTTATACTATAAATGCAGCTGTAAAGTGTGTGCTCCCTCTCTCGCTTCCAGCTGTTGGATTCAGTTACTGTTCCCCATTCATGCAGAGGACTATGATCTAGGACTGTGATCTGTGAGTCTACCTCTAAATAAATAACCCTCTATTATGCGTAATTCTGAACTAGTGTGAGATTATTTTGTAACTTCCATCACCATCTATCTTAATTTAGAACCTCCTGACTGTGATGGAAAAACGTAACTACTTCTGGGGAGCTTGTGGGAAAGCCTGATATTTTTAGTTATTATACGGTTTTTATGTATAGGGTTTGTTTTGATTCAGTATAAATACATTATCTTAAACACTAAGGAAAGTTGGAATAGATAATACTGGCATGTTGTGTGTTTAATCAATGTTAAATGCCTTCTTAAATATATAGCATGCATGATCTTTAATTTTAAAAGAAGTTCTTTATTATTCCCATGCCATTCATGATCTTAGCCCTATAGACTCCTGGGGACACCAGTAGCTGCTGTTACAGTCACACAACGACAAGGAGAAAAGAATTCTGACCAAATCAGTGCAGTAATTACCTCTCAGCTGATGTGAATAATGGATAGCAGTGAGAATTTGTTTATGCAGATATCATAAGTGGTTATAACTGAAATTTGGTGAAAAATACATATTTCTGGAAAAAAACTATTAAAAGATGATTTCTTCACTAAGAGAACATTTTTTATCCTCACTGTCCTCTTTTAACAAACTGTCATACTAAACTCTTCTCCAAAACATGAAACTAAGCCTTTTTGAGCAATTTCAAACATTTCCACAAATGAATAGACACAGCAACATGTCATGAAATATTTCCCAGTTACGATGCCTACACAACTTCACAATAATGTATTTCTTTATTTGAAAGCTATTTTATTGCGTCTTTACAATGTTCAACATGTCTTTGTCTCCTTGTTTTAAAGAGCAGTAGTGTGAGGGAAGATGTGAGCTGAAGCTCAGACTGCAAGGCTTCTGATTCCCAGAGAGCCTGACAAACCACATTGATTACAACCTTCTGTGGGGAAAGGCTCTGTAAAATTACTTTTTTGCATGTGTTTAAATATTACTCACAATGGATATTTTTTCTATAGAAATGCTTTAAAATAATATGCCTGCTGTTACCATGTGGATGCTTATTTATTTTAACAGAGGCTTTTATAATCCCATATACTCTTTATCCCTTTCCATTTCAGTTCTATCATGGCAGAAATGAACAAAATAGAAAACTCAGTATAATTTTACCACTTGCATTAGCAAGAGAACAATGGTGAGGGACTGTGAACTGCTCTTCCATCTGGCGTCTCTGCAACTGTTCAGATTAATAGATACAATAGCAGTTGAAATTTTCTGGGCTAGGGTTCAATGAGGTTCAACACCCCCTTATGAAAGGACTCATCCACCTGTGGACAAAGAATCCTGCCTGTTACCATGGCTTTGACCAGAGGGCATGATATGGCAGAGAGTCTGATTCAAGTTGCAAAAGGAAGGACATACAATCCACTTAACTACACTGTCTGTTTCTGGCATGAACTATGCCAGCAGAGATAATCAATGGCTTAGGAGCTTGCAGGGAGCTCCTTAGCATGCTGTTAGCTTGCTAGCAATCAGTGGCAGTATTCTAGCAGATGAGAAACTTAGTTTATTCAGCTCAATAATAATAAAATAATAATCCTTGCCTTGCAAGATTTTAGATTGATGTTCATTAACATTATGATTTATGAAATCTACTCTATCAGTAAAAATAAAACTACATCTTGTTCATCCTAGATAAGGAATGTCCAGAGGGACTAATGGCAATTATCAGTCCTGGGGGAGGGGTGCTATTTTCTTCAGTGATAAGCACCCTTCTTCGCTACATAACACTCCTCTCATGCTCAGATAAGCAACTCTTATTAAACTAAGAGGGTCACACAGAGAAGGAAGACATGGAAGTGGGAGGGGCTTGTAAAAGAACGGTCCAGTGGTAGAGGTGAAGGAGTGGGTACAGCGAGGGGCACAATTTCTCTTGTAATTTATTTCCTGTTGCTGTGATAAAAAAACTAAAACCAAAGCAGCTTAGGAGAAGAAAGGCCTGATTTGGTTCAGTTCAGGTCACACTTCTCACCGGGGGAAGTCTGGGCAGGAACTGACACCATGGGACCTGGAAATGCAACTGGGGAGCCGATTTACACCTTGGGGCTGAGATGAGATCCTGCAAGATGCAAATGGTATTTGTCTTAGTTAGGGTTTTTATTGCTAGGAAAAGACACCATGACCATGGGAACTCTTTCAAAGGAAAGATTTAATTGAGGGACTTACTTACAGTTTCAGAGGTTCAGTTTATTTTCAGGAGCATGCTGGTGCGCAGGTAGATGTGGTGCCAGCAGAAGGCAGCAGGAAGCTGACTAGCAGTCAAACTGAGGGAAGCCTAAGCAGAAGAGACCTCAAAGCCCGCCCCCACAGTGACACACTTCCGCCATTAATGTGTCTCTTAATGGTGTCACTCCCATTGGGGGCCTGCTGTGGGATAACCCTCTTGTACCCTGTAAAGAATTGTCGCTGGCATTGGTTTAATAAAATGCTGATTGGCCAGTAGTTAGGCAGGAAGTAGAGGTGGGGTGACTAGACTAGGAGAATTCTGGGAAGAGGAAAGGTTCAGTCTGCAGTCACGAGCCAGATGCAGAGGAAGCAAGATGCAAATGCTACACTGAGAAAGGGTACCAAGCCATGTGGCTAAACATACACAAGAATTATGGGTTAATTTAACTTGTAAAAGCCAGTTAATAATAAGCCTGAGCTATTAGGCCAACCAGTTTATAATTAACATAATAAGCCTCTGTTTTGTTGGGAATGAACATCTGTGGGACCAGGCAGGACAGAAATTTCTGTCTGCAGGGGGCCATTTTCCTTCAAACTACCATGGCATTTTCCAGGAATGATGAACAAAAGCATATTTTAAAATAAACTCTAGGAGTATAATTCTGGAGAAAAAAATGCTGTTAAATCATCTTAAAAGTTATGAAGTTATTGGATCTATGCTATTGATTTTCTTTAATCATAAATGAGAAAATTGCACAGTGACGTGAACTCTGTCCAATTGGATGTATCCCTCTGTGACAGGGGCAGGGTTTTATTTTTGGCTTTCTGGTCCTGATGTGCCATTCTGCTGTGTTCCACCTTAAGAAAGAACAGCTGAGAGAAGTAACAGAATGCGTGTCTTGGTCTGGTCCCACCTTGGGATGGTTGCGCTGCATCTGTGGGATTAAATGTTTTCAGGAGTTGTCAAGTTTAATTGCTGAGTTTGCACGGTTCCAGTTTACTGGCAGCATCACACTACCGAGATCTTTCCTCTTATCACTTCATGTTAACTCTGTGATTTAAATATTGCCATCTGTGAACAAAGCCTGCAGAATTAAGAAAACAGCTTTTGTAAATTAAAATCCTAACCGATGCATAATTCGTAGATTGCAGCCATGTCTGTTGGATGTTTGTTGTGTTCATTGTTTTTCCCTGTGGCAGTCATCCTGCCTGGGACATGCTCACTAGGACGGGGCACCTTCTACAGGTTGAGAGGCTTAAGGATAACAAAGAATGGCAAAACTGAAAGTATCAACAATTAAATAAAGTCATTTTAAGAACAATAGAAACAGCTCAAAATATAGGCCCTGAAGTGTTAGGGGAGGCTGCTTGTTGGTTCCCAGTTGCTCAGACCCGAAATAATCATACAGAAACTATATTATTTGAAATACTATTTGGCCAATAGCTTAGCACATTTCTGGCTAACTCCTATATCTTAATTTAACCCATCTCCATTAATCTGTGCATCACCACGAGGTCGTGGCCTACCAGCAAACTTTCAGCACATCTGCCTCCAGCAGAGGCTCCATGGCTTCTCTCTGATTCCACTTCCTTTCTCCCAGCATTCAGTTTCGTTTTTCTAGCCTACTTCTAGTTCCTGTGCGGGCCCAAGACAGTTTCTTGATTAACCAATGATATTCACAGCATACAGAGGGGAATCCCACATCACTAAAGGACTTCATTGTGCCCCTAAGAACCTGACAGAAACTGCAGTTACACACCAAGTTCTCTTCCAAGACACATTTCCTTCCACTTCCTGTCATATACAGAAGCTCCTGTCCATTTGTTTGTTTTTCCTCTTTACAGGGCTTTTGGTCTGGGTATTGAATAAAATGCTCTTTAAAAGCCACAGAGGGCCTTTTAAAACATCTTGAGTTTTTCCTCTAGTTTTCTTATTTATTCCTCCAAAACATCTCTCCTTGAAATAGTTATCAAATTAATACAATTATTTAACAGTGCAAAGAGCACATCTTAAAGCTATCATTTCTTGAGCTATACATCTCCAGTTGCCGAAATAAACTGCGCAGTTCCTCACTTGTTCTTAATGTAATCCTTGGTGGGAGATGCTACTGTTTCCTGAGATCTCCAGTGGCAATGGTTCATCTCTGAGTAAAGATCTAAACTGTGGACTTAGGAAAATGATGCATTGTAGAATGCAGCAGAAGAGTTTGTCATGTTCATGGTTTGCCCCAGGGGAATTCTCACAACTTGAGACTTCTATATGACAAGTGGAGGAATGAAACTCATACAAGCTGCATGAAAATTTAACCAGCTGGCAAATGGTAGGGTCAGGATTTGATCTCAAGTTGGCTCATTGAACACCAAAGCCGTCACAGGAAGTAGACCCAGTCTGTGCTTGATGCATTTCCTGGATGCATCATCTGAATGCAGTGATTCTTCACAATGTTGACATTTGTTAGCTTGCACTTGGTTTAGTGATTGCTTTCTTACACTCAACATCTATGTGTTAGGAACTGTGATGTGACACCAGGGTCACAGCTGATGACCCCGAGGACTGTCTCTGCTGCAGGATGTCAGGTTGCAGCTGAAATGGACATCAGAGCTTCCTCTGAACAAAATGATATCTCAAAAGGCATTTTAACTGCAACAACCAAATATTTGCTCACGACTGTCAATCAAGCATCATGGGCCTGTAGTATGATTGAGTGGACATACCTTAAATAAATAATGAGATTTTTTACTTCAGTTGTTCATAAGATACTCTTTGCATGATGACTAAGCATAGAGACTAGGCCTTTCGTTTTCTCACTGATAAAACTGTACTGAGACACATGGCTAATGCAGACAAGAATTATTGGTTAAAATGTAAGAGTGAGTTAGTTAGAAGCCTGAGCTAACAGGCCAGCCAATTTATAATTAATGTAGACCTCTGTGTGTTTCTTTGGGACTGAAACCTCTGTCAACAGTTAAGAGCAGACCTGATGAGCAGCTCCTAGAAGCCCATTGTGATTCTAAACCTGGAAGGGCTCTGACTTCAGTAATTATCATCTTATGCAAACGGAGAACTTAGATTCTGACAGTTCAGTGTCTTCGGCTATTATACAGACAACGGAACTTCACAAAAAAGATTGGCATATAGTCAACACTCAATTAAAAGACGAGCTTACTAAAAGTACTTTGTATTTTCTTCTTTGAAAACTTTCCAGCACTATGAGAAGCGAAGACAGAACTCTTGTTTTGTTTATCCCTGTACTCTCATGTTTGGAGATTATCAGAAATTATTCAATACAGCTTTGCATAGTAAAGTTAAACAAGGAAGGAATTCGATGAAATTTGGAGTCCAAGGTCCAGTGTGGCAGTATTCTAACCTTCCTGCAGGCCCAACGCTCACTGGGACATGGGGGTATGTTTTAACTAGTCATGCCAATTTTTTAAGAGTATGTCTTCTTTCTGCAGGTCAAGGAGTCAGGCAGTAGCGTATCTACCTTTCTCTGGATGCTATCAGGTGCATTTTGCTCTCTCTGGTCCCAAGACAAGGCAGCAAAAGGAACTCTCAAACACTTTTCCTGCATAAAGAAATTGGGAGGCCCTGCTCCCGTTTTGTCCTATATAAGAAAACTTGGAGGCCATGCTTCTGTTTAGTCCTCTTGGCTATTGCTATAAAGACGGAGAAACCTTGATAACCCTCTCCCTCCTGCCATTAACCCTCCAGGTCCCTGGTAGACCTGTATCTAAGCTGTGTTTCTCCTTTCACTATACTAACTCTCATAGCTGGCTTTCTTCCTAGAGACTGTGTAACCTCTGCAACTAGCAAGGAGCTGTGAGCCTCAGGCCCGCTGAAAGGTACACAGCACAGTACATTCAGAGGAGTGTCAAATCTTGAGTAAAGGAGAATGTTCTTTACAAAGCTATTTGAGGTAGGAAGGTCTTTGAAGTTCCAGGTAGAGTGTAAAGAGAATTTGCATGGTGGCCTTCAGAGAAGATACTTAAAAAGAATACATCCATCCTTCGAAGGGAGGAGTGGTGCACAGCTTGCTAGTTTACACCAACATGCAGATGGAATAAAAAAATCTGATAGAGAGGAGGGAGGCTGGTAGATATGGAAGAGAGATACGAGAGGAAGGAAGAAGTTAAAATGCAGTGTAGGCATGCATGGTATCCACGAAGCATAAACCTAAAAAATCATTTATAAACTTAAAAAATATTGATTTGTGGCTCAAGTCATATGCAACTAACTATTCTGAGGCAGTCTTAACATTTATTTAAAAGTAGTCAGGCTTAGTGGCTGTGCCTAGAATTCCAGTACTCCGAGGCTAAGAACTGGTTCAAGTTGGAATTCATCCTTGACTGCATAATGTGTTCCAGATCAGTCAGGGCCACACAGTGAGACATTATCTAACATAAAATAAGCAGAAAGGACCTAAGTCTATGTAAATGATCAGCCTCATCATCTGCTTTCTCTGTCACATACAGATGTTCTTAGCATGGTCAGAAACGTTGGCGCTTTGGATCCTCTAGTTCATCTGTGTCTGAAGATGACAATGACGACAAGAAGTGTCATGTTTGCATGTTCTTGCCTTTTGCTTTTTGCAAATCTTAAACAAAATATGAAACAATAATTTAGAGTTGATTTGGCTTGTGTTGACAATCTCTATATTAGAACATACTTACTGGAAACAGGAGTGAGATGAATTTCATAGTTTCTGGTTGTCCCTTTCCCTTCATGACTATTCTCATAAAATGGTGGAACACAACTGCGAAATCAGAAAGATTTGTGCCTCATGAGATCTTGTAAGCCAGGTTCAATAAAGGGATATGTCCATCTTCACAGACCTGCCAGGAAACTTACCCATGAGTGATTCGTCTGGTTTAGCTTTACTTTGAGAAAATTCTATTAGCTTCAGTGAATCAACTAACTCTTTTTCCCCACAGATTTTTTTTTATATTTCCATATGTTGTTTTAATGGAAATGAGATGTAAACAAAATAAACTGGGGAAATTGTTATTACAAATACTTCTGGAAAATCAACTTTAACTTATTAATTTTTGAAAATTTTGCAGAGTACTTATTTACATAATTTCCATCTATTACCCCTTCCAAGTTTTCCTGTGTTCTCCTCACTCCCTCTCCACTTCATGTCCTTGTCTACTTTAAATATTTACACAAAGAGAGAGCATTGACATGTACACACCAACACACACACACACACACACAGGTGTCTATATAAATTCAACCTACTGAGTTCATTTAGTGTTGTTCCTGTGTTTTATGACTGACCACTTAGGACTGGATGAACTAGCAGGAATCTGGTCGCTGGAGAGGACTGATTGCCCCTCTCTCAGAAGCCATTTATCGCTTGTAGCTCTTAATCTAGGGGTTTAGCTTCATAAGATTTTACATTTCCACACTGGTAGGGCTTTAAGTGCTTTTATAAACTGGTAGCTTACATTGTACCTTCCGGTCCTATGAAAATAATCTTCTGGGAGAAGTTTTCCAATTCATTTTCAGCTTGATTCCTCCGAGTTCTGTATCCGATGCATGTGGTGTCTTCAGCAATGGCAGCTGACCTTCACATTCTAGGAAGCAACAAATAGAATGCCAACAACCTGTGTTGTTTTTGAAATGGCTTAGACTCCTCTGACAGTGATTCAAAGGGAGGTTTCTCATGCCTGGCAGTTGGTCTTTTGTTGTTGTTGTTGTTAAAGAGTCTATGGATCTTCGGGGTAGTATTAACACTGCAAATGGTATAATTTTATTTTAAATATTCATGTGTATTCACAAATATTGTCTATGTGTTTTAAAGTAAGCCTAATCTAATATGTCTTCTGTAGCCCTTGGTTTTGAAAACAGCCCATGTTGGCTCCATGTTGCTCTTGGTCTCTGAATCTAGTCTGAAATTTCATACTGAATCATTAACACGAGTTTCAGACAGGGGTGCAGATTTAGTATTGCACCAGTGCCCTTTGTAATTCCTATTACACACTTTGGGACAGCCTAAATAAATAGAATAAGTATAAAATGACATTTGGCCAAGCAATTTTACAGTGAATATTCATATTTAGATCAAAGTCTCCTTCATGAGAGCTCTATATCTTTCAATATTGCTGTATAGTAGGCCAAGAAACATTTGTCAGTCCCATAAAAGAAATGTGAATAAATGTGTAATTTGGTTGTGCGCCAGGATGCCAACTCTTCATCTGAAATTTCTGCTGTATCTACTGGGATTTCTCAGTGGTCTGCCGTAAAGGTAAGAGAATGGCTCACTCACAGCAAAGGAAAGGCAATGGCTCACTCGCGTGTGTTTTAACAAATGGGTAGCACATGTCAGCTCACCCATTTGAAATGAATTAGTAGATATGGGCTCATCATGCTCTTGGTGCTACAGCTGTCTGGATGTCATCACAAATGAGCACTGAAGATTGGACCTGGGAGACAGAGGTTAGTGTCACGTGTTGGCTGGGGGAGGCTGTCTGGATGTCATCACAAATGAGCACTGAAGATTGGACCTGGGAGACAGAGGTTAGTGTCACGTGTTGACTGGGGGAGGCTGAGCTGGATTTGAAAATTCTAACATCCTGTGATCAGGATTCCCTAGAAAACAGAGCCTGTGGGAGGTCCTTCTGTCTATGTGTTGCTTTTATTGGTTAATGAATAAATCTGTTTTGGCCAGTGGCTTAGCAGAATAGGACAAGGCAAGAGTTCAAAGAAGATAGAAGAGGAGAGAATAAGCAGAATTAGGAAGTAGTCCTGAGGCTGGCCCTGGAGACAGACACATGGGAATTTTGTCTGTAGGCCATTACCCTCATGGTAAAATATAAAATAATGGAAATGGGTTTATTTAAGATATAAGAGATAGCTAACAATATGCTTAAGCTATTGGACAAACAGTATTGCAAATAATATAGTTTCTGAATGATTATTTCATGGTCTGGGCAGCCAGGAATAAACAAATGGACTCCTACTACAGGTGCCAGCAAGTACAAGAGGAAGAAATAGCATGCTATTTGAAAAATGTACTTTTTATGGTTTCAAAATGATAATTTTTGTGTGTTTAACAGAGAAGTAGGAGCAGTAATCTCCCATTCTGAAACATTCTGGAACTTTTACTTCTTTTACTTGATTTGTCTTTGTTTGTTCGTTTGTTTTTCCAGACAGGGTTTCTCTATGTAGCCTTGGCTGTCTGGAACTCACTCTGTAGACCAGGCTGGTCTGGAATTCAGAGATCTGCCTGTCTCTGCTTCCCTGAGTGCTGGGATCAAAGGTGTGCACCACCACTGCTGGGCTTGGCATTGGCTTGTTGCTTGAATAAGTCATCAAGGCTGTCTTACATGTGATTTCTTGAGGTTGGGGCAGTTCTAAATTATTTGACTTAGTTTAAACATAAATGTTTGGTGTGAAGGTTTCGTTTTCTGCTCAAGTTCCCTCCAAAGTGTTCTTCTAGAGGTTGATGCCTGACGAGCGTGACGTTACATCAGCACAGTGTGTTTGCGCTTCAGGCTAGAACACTGGATTGGGAGCAGAAACTCTGACTTCAGGTCTACAGGTGAATACTACATAACGGTATTAATTAATTCTTCACTGGGTTTCCTATGGTCAGCCTCTTTAGAATTTGTAAGGCTTACTACAAGGCAAATTAATTCACTTGGCAGTGGCTGAGAAACAGGCTCTAACATAATTTGTCACAATGCAAGCAAAGACCCTGCAAAGGTTGGTGCTCACTCTGTGCCAATCTAGTTTACTTCATAAAGACTAAAGCATGTTTTTTATAATTCTGCTATTAAAATTTCCAGTCAAAGTTTTATATCTTGCAGCTCCATCCAAAGATGCATGAACACCAGACTTGGAGTGTTTACGTGGGTTAAGTCTCCATAAAGCTTTTTTTCAAATTTTATTTCTTGACACCTACCACAAAGCTATGCATGTGAATGGAGTCTTAAGTCCAATGATTTGAAATTCCTTCCATGAAGTATTTTTGAAAATTGAATTTTCATTAGAAAGATGAAATTAATGAATAAGGACTTGACGGAGGTTGAATTATTTAATTCAGTTTTTTTCTGGTGCAAAAGGGAGATGAGGGAAACAAGGGCTGCAAACAAGAAAGGAAGTGAAGCTGTGGCTTCTTTCTCGTCCTCCTCAGAGCCTCAGTTGGTAGAGCCACTGCTGCTCAGGGAGTGTGTGATAGCCACTTCGAGACACTCACAGAACACTCAGACTTTCATTCCTGTTTGAATCTCCTCTAAAAGGGTGCCCTGCTTTTATGGAACAGCTTTAAAACGCATCCACTGTCATTTGGAGTTGTCTCTCAGGAAGTGAAACTCCCAGTTCGGTGAGACCTATCCTTGAATGGCGGGCACAAGGCCACTAGTGTTCTGAACAAAAGATACAATTGAGAATAATTCTTACAAGATTTTATCAACAATAATGGGTGTTTATCAAGGGAGGAGTTGGCTCTAGGCTGATGCTGATGGGAGACTTAAGCAGCAAATAGTAGGAAAAAATGTTAAAATCAACTTTAACAAAGTTAAAAAAAAACCAAAAAACAAAGCATTGTTTAGATATCAAAAGTTTATAAGTCAAAATGGAGACAATGTTTATAATGCAACTTTGACAAAAACAATTTAATAGTTATAAGTGGGTTTGTTGTGGTTTTCTCCATGTAGTGCCACACTATCTGCAGAAGCTGACATTTTGACCTCTTTCCCAGTTCACGTCTCTGACACACATCTGTGCCTCAGGACAGCTCTGACTTTTACTCCAGACCTTCCAGGAAAGAAGTCACTGAAAGAAAAATTCTTCCCTTGTTCCAGACGCTAGACTGAGCTCTTTCTCACGTTGCACAATGCTCCTGTTGACTCAGTGGAAGCAAGCTTTCTTAGGTACATTTTTTCTGTAAATTGCTAGTTGAGGCCTTTATTTTGAATGGATGCTGAATTTTCTCAAATGTGTTCTTATCTCATCTATTGAGATGTTGGTATGGTCTTTATTCCTCATTCTGTTAGCGTGGTACTATACTGGTTGATTTGCATATGTTGAACCTTCCTTGCATTGTTGAGATTAATACGACTTCACTGTGTTAAATAAATAAGTTTACTGTGCTTCCTGATTTAGTTTATGAATATGCTTGCTCTTCAAGGACACAGATGGGTTTTGCTTCCTTCCTTTCTTTTTTTCCTTCTTTCCTTCCTTGTCATATTGTCAGTTTTAGATTTTGAAATACTTCAAAATAAAAATGAAAAAAACTAGTTCCATATATCAATAGCAATTCCCTAAAATGGGAATAAAAACATCTGGATTACAGTTGTGTCCGAAAGTGAAATACCTCACAGTTAAATTTAACAGGAGGGATACAATTCCCAGTCAGTGAGGAATAAGGTGGAGGACATAAGCAGGCACTATGAGTGTGTGCATTGCAGGGGGTGACCAGCACTGACAAAATGCTACACTACCAAAGAAATCCACAACTTGTGCAATCTCATCAAAATACCAATGTTATTTCTCACAGAACTACAGAAAACAACTACCAATGTCATGAACCCTAAAACCAACTCCCTTCTAAGATAAAGAACAAATCAAAAAGAATGTGAGCTGAAAGAAAAAACTGTGCGACTTGAATTGGAGCCTGGATACAAAAGGAGTAACCAAACAGCTATTAATCCCAAAGATGCATAGAGAAAGAAAACTGACCCAAATCATCATGGCCAAATTAATCAAAGCAAGCATTTTTAATTAATTAATTAATTTTTTATTTTAAAAAGAAAACAACAATCTCTCATTTTACATACCAATCCCAGTTCCCACTCCCTCTCCTCGTCCCATTCCCTCCACCTTCTCCCCCACCACACCCCCAACCACTCCTCAGAGAGGGTAAGGCACAGCGCTTTAAGGAAGGTCCAAGGCCATCTCTACTATATCTATGTTGAGCAAGGTAATCATCCAAAGAGAATAGGTTCCCAAAAAGCCAGTACAATCAGTAGGGATAAATCCTGGTGCCACTGCCAGTGGCCCCTCAGTCTGCCCCATCCAGACAGCAGTCAGCCACATTCAGAGGGTCCAGTTAGGTCCCTAGACTTCTTCCTTCCCAGTCCAGCTGGTGTTGATGAGCTCCCATTAGCTCAGGTAAACGGTTTCAGTGGGTGAACCCATCATGGTCTTGACTTCTTTGCTCATATTCTTACTCCTCCCATTCTTCAACTAGAGTTTGGGAGCTCAGTCCAGTGCTCCAATGCAGGTCTCTACCTCTGTTCCCATCAGTTGCTGGATGAAGGGTCTATGGTGATATTTAAGATATTCATCAGTCTGACTATAGGGCAAGGCCAGTTTGGGCACCCTCTCCTCTATTGCTTAGGGTCTTAGCTGGGCTCATCCTTGTGGATTCCTGGGAATTTCTCTAGTGCCAGGTTTCTTGCTAGCCCTATAGTAGCTCCCTCAATCAAAATATCTCTTATCTTGTTCTCATCTCTGTCCTTCCTCCATCTTGACTATCCAGTTCTCTCAAGTTCTCCTCCCCTCCCCTTCCCCTCTCATCTTCCCCTTCTGTCCTACCTACTCCCTCCACCCCCAGGCTCCCAATTTTGTCAGATGATCTTGTTTGTTTCTCCTTTCCAGGTGGATCTCTCTTTGTTTTTTTAGTGTTCATCTTGTTACTTAGCTTCTCTAGGATCATGAACTATAGGCTCAATATCCTTTGCTTTATTGCTAGTATCCAATTATGAGTGACTATATACCATGTTCATCTTTCTAAGTCTGGATTACCTTACTCTGGATGGTTTTTTCTAGTTCCATTCATTTGCTTGCAAATTTCAAAATGTCATAGTTTTTTTACCTCTGAGTAGTAATTCAGTGTGTAAATGTGCCATATTTTCTTTATCCATTTTTCAGTTGAGGGGTATCTAGGCTGTTTCCAGGTTCTGGTTATTACAAATAAGAAATGCTGCTATGAACATAATTGAACAAGTGTCCTTGTATTATGATTGACCATCTTTTGAGTATATGCCCAAGAGTGGTATTACTGGGTCCTGAGGTAGGTTAATTACCAATTCCTGAGAAAACGCCACACTGGTTTCCAAAGTGGTTGTAGTGTAGGGTAAGAGGAACACCCCTCCATTGCTCGTGGTTTAAAGAACAATTTGGGTGCATGTGCTGCCTCCCTCTAAGGTGGGTTCAAGAGATCAGCATTGCACATGGGGGATTAAGCAGGCAGAGAGACAGAGTTACAGAAGCGGTAAATAATGTTGTCATAACAACAGGTAGTCATAATAACTTTTTGAAAGGAAGACTTGGTTGCCATTCCCTGGAACAGGCAGCACAGGACCATTTGTAGTTAAGGTCACAGGGAGGGCATAGCTCAGTCCTCAAGAAACAGAGATTTAATAATAAATGGGAAAGAACCTAGTCTGTCTGTACTGTGAGATAGCTTTTGTGTCTAAGATGGAGGCACACTGGCTGACATTTAAAACAGCAACAGGAGAAGGGGCTTAACTTTCAGCAAAGGTGCAATGGACACACGTTGGGAAAAGGACACAGTTTTCACTAAATGGCTTCTGGGAAATTGGTATCTATGGGTGGTAAAACGAGACTAGGGCTCATACCAGTTTCATAACTCAATCTTCAATATGTTAAAAACTTAAAGTGAAAATCTGTATGTAATAGTTTGAATGTGACCAGAGAGTTGCACCACAGGAGGTGTGGTTTTGTTGGAGTGGGTGTGGCCTTGTTGGAGGAAATTTGTCACTGTGGAGTCTAGGCTTTGAGGTTTCCTATGTTCAGGATACTGCCCAGTGTCTCAGTTGATTTTTTGTTCTCTGCAATGCTGTGGGATTCCTCTCTGTATGCTGTGATGACCATTGATTAATAAGGAAACTGCTTTGGATCTATAGCAGGGCAGAAAAGGGGTAGGTGGGTAAAACTAAACTGAATGCTGGGAGAAACAAGGCGGAGTAAAGGAGAAGCCATGTAGCCTCTCCAGAGACAGACACCAGAACTTTACCTGGTAAGCCACAGCCTCATGGCAATACACAGATTAATGGAGATGGGTTCATTTAAGATACGTGTTAGCCAGAAGTATGCTTAAGCTATTGGCCAAACATTGCAAATAATGTGGTTTCTGTGTGATTATTTCAGGGCCGAGCAGCCAGGAACAAACAAGAGGCCTCCTATAATACTGCAAGATGTAGGATTCTCAGTAATTACTCCAGCACCATGTCAGCCTGCATTCTGCCATGCTCCCTGCCATGATGATAATGGACTGAACCTCTGAAGCTGTAAGCAAGCCACCCCAATTAAATGTTTTCTTTATAAAAGTTGCCGTCATCTCTTCACAGCAATAGAAAGCTAACGAAGACACTGTATGAGGAGACTGCAAAAACCCACGAGGAGGATGTCCCAGGGGTTGTTATGGCTGAGTTTTAGAATAGCCACCAAAAGCACAGGAGACAGAAGGGAAAACAGATAGCATACACACTTGTGAAAAGCAGAGGAATTGAGTGTCAGAGGGAAGAGAAGCTAAATGATGGCAGGAAACATTAGCAAACTACTTTTAGGCTATTTTTACCCACAATATAGAAAGAACGCCAGAAACTGAACAGCAAGAAGACCAAGCAAACAAGGATGTGGCTGAATGTTACAGCTCTTCGCTCCCATCTGTCAGTGTTTGATACAATCCACAAAGGTTCAGGGAAACTGCATCAATCCTTAATAACCTCACTAAAATGGGCAGTGGATGGAAGACTAGGAGATAGTCAACACATATAGAAAACACCACCGCATCACTGATCATCAGGGCATTGTAAATCAAAGGCACAGTGTGACCATCCTTTCTTATTTTTTTCATTAAAAAATTTTACTTTCCATTTTATATGCCAATCCCAGTTCTCCCTCCCACCCCTTCTCCCACCATTTACTTTCCCTCATCCCATGCCCCATCTACTCCTCAGAGGTGTAAGGCCTTTCTCAGGGAGTCAACAAGGTCTGGCATACCAAACTGAGGCAGGACCAAGCCCCACCCCCAGTATCAAGGCTGAACAAGCTACCCCACATGTGTTCATCTTAACCCAGTAGGAGTAGCTGCTGCTGCAACACAGAACAAATGCTGCAGAAAATGCAGATAGGCGTTGACTGAGCTTTCTGTCCCACCCGGTCCTGCGCCATTCAGCCCCAAAGAAACACACAGAGGTCTACAATAATTATAAACTGTTTAGCCAGGTAGCTCAGGCTTCTTATTAACTCTTATAACTTATATTTTAGCCCATAATTCCTGTCTGTGTTAGTCACGTGGCTTGGTATCTTTTTCAGTGAGGCAGTCACATCTTCCTTGCTCTGTGTCTGGGTGACGACTGCAGACTGAATCTTTCTTCTTCCCAGAATTCTCCTGTTCTTATTGCCCCACCTCTACTTCCTGACTAGTGCCCCGCCTCTACTTCCTGCCTGGTCACCCCGCCTCTACTTCCTGCCTGGTCGTCCCACCTATACTTCTTGCCTGGCTAGTAGCCCATCAGCATTTTATTAAAATGCAGTTGACAGGGTGCAGACCATGGTCCCACAGCACACTGTGTATTAATGGTAGCAGACGAAGCCAGTGCAGAGAAAATAGCTGATCTTTTAGAAGGAGTTTCTGACCCACCCAATCCCACAGCTGCTCAGTCCCAAACAAACACAGGGAGTCCTATGTTAACTGTAAACTGCATGGCCTATTAGCTAAGGCTTATTACTAACTAGCTCTTATACCTTTAATTAATCCATGGTATTGTCAATGTTTAGTCACGTGACTTGGTACCTTTTCTCTAAATTTGCCAAGTTCAAATGGACTAGACATTGTTGATATATTTATCTCCTGTATATATTGTGTAGAATTATTGTACTTACTGTATATAGTTTTTCTTATATTAGTTACAGTCTTTTTTATTTGAGACCAAAACGAAAAATGTAGTGGCATTTCGTCTGTATTTTAATAAAAAAAATCTTGCCTGAAGATCAGAGAGCCAAACATCCCCACTGGTCAGTATTAAAGACCAGGCAGTGGTAACATACTCCTTTAATCCCAGGAGCCACAATAGTTGCTATAGAAACTGGGCATGACTTGAATCCCAGTGGTGCATGCCTTTAATCGCAGAACTAGAGAGGATTGTAATTTGGGAGAAGACAGCTCTCAGACACAGTCTCATTCAGAGATTCCAGGAGGCAGGATCACCATTTTCAGACTGAGATTGAGGTAAGAGCCAGTGGCTGGCTGTTTCGCTTTTCAGAAACTCAGTTTGAACCCCAATTTCTCTCTCTGAGTTTTTATTAATCGTGCTTCAGATATGAAACTGTTTTACAGGTACAAATACTTTCCTCTCATGACCTTTTTCAATAACATAAATCCTTTTAGTGATATCCCACACAAAGTCATACAAGACTTATTTTCTTATATTTCACTCATTTATTCTCATGTGGCAATTACTGTATAGAATGTTAGCATAATATTATTTGAAACAAACAACACAAAAGGACTCTGCTTGTCATTATTAAGAATTTCTTCTGAGCTGGGCGGTGGTGGCGCACACCTTTAATCCCAGCACTCAGGAGGCAGAGGCAGGCAGATCTCTGTGAGTTCGAGGCCAGCATGGTCTACAAGATCTAGTTCCAGGACAGGCTCCAAAACTACAGAGGAAAACCTGTCTCAAAAAACAAAACAAAATAAAACAAAACAAGAATTTCTTCTGATGACCTATTAAAAAGACAGAAAATAAATAGCAGTAACCAAACATACGCAGTATATTTTGTGATAAGGCTGTAATAAGCATGTATAGAAGGCCTTTGTGATTGAGTGTCAGAGTGGATGGTGGCAGTGGCCTGCCGTTTTAAAGAAGCAGAGGGCTGTGAGGGAGAAAGGGGGCCAATCTTTTGAAGACAGATTGGAACAGACAGTGTTACACGCAGGGGCCAGAGCAAAGGCCAGGGTGGCTGGCACAGCTGGACGCAGAATGTTTTGAGATCCAGTGGGGAATTAAGCAGTGCAGTGGGTCTTGCAAGAGCATACTGGAGAGTTTGGATTCCTTCTGTCAGATTATGGTAGATCCAAGGAATGCTCAGGCAGGATGTTGACACAATCGGACTCTTGTTGTTTAATCGATGATTCTTCCTGCAGCTAGCAAAATTAGCGTCAGGAGGGTGAGTGAAATCAAAAGATAAGTACAACTGTCGTGACCACCGTGAGGCTTTTCAGTCCCTGCGTGAGGACGCCGATAGAGACCAGCAGGCCGGTTTGTCAGAGCCTTGGGAGCCGGAGGAGCCGTGAAACTCACGGATGGAATGAGTGGGACGTGGAAGGGTCACTGTGTTTTAGACTACACAGACTGTGGGCAGAGAAGCAATTTTAGATGGGAAGCAATGTGAGGCAGAGAAAACTGGGAGCTATGTTTTGGACGGCTCTGCTCACAAAGTCAGTTCCTCAAGTCTCTGTCAAACAGATGGAGTCAGAGAGAGGACAAAGTGTGCTGGGCACCCTGGGTTCAGCTTCCCAAGGATAGGAGTCAAAACCTCAAAGGGAGGCACTCACTCCTCACATTCACACTTGTGTTTTAAAAAGACACCTGGGCTATGGAATGATTGAAGAATCTAGGATTCAAGATGAACACTGACTCAGATAGTGAGGTGGAAATTAATCCAGGTAATGGGGATTCCTAAAGGCAAACTCAGACGGATGGCATGTCCATGAAGACAACTTTCCCCGTGTTCCTCTGGCAGGAAGCTGTTTCTGGGATAGGGATGACGTTTTTGAAATATGTCCCTGTGTGTCAGCAATAACATGTGTGCCACCATGTTATTCCCTTCCTTTTCTATTTGACAATACAGTTGTATATTTCCCCTTTATACTATTAGAGTCTCCTACAGAATGGGAAAAGATCTTCACTAACCCACATCAGACAGAGGTCTGATCTCCAAAATATACAAAGAACTCAAGAAATTGGACACCAAAAGATCACGTAATCCAATTAAAAA